>OZ035824.1:757898-1047898 GCA_964034765.1 Knipowitschia caucasica | reverse complement strand
AAAACAAAGATCTTTCTAAAGTTCTTAACAAAACGCTCTCGCCGATCGGAACTCCGGACAGACTGAAGAAACTGATGCCGAGGATCGATCCCGTGGACACCGCGCTCACCAGGTCGTCCCTCGGGCCGTCCCTCAGGTCTCCCACTCTGTCCATCACAGACGCTCTCGCGCTCATCGACTCGGACCTGAGCCCCATCCGCAGCTCGCCGCAAAGCAGCGACTTTTCAGATTCACTGGACTCAAAGAGCGGCAGATTCGGTGCGGCATCCGAGCCGCAGACCCCGCTGGCGGGCGAGCCGCAGATCCCGCTGGCGGGCGAGCCGCAGATCCCGCTGGCGGGCGAGCCGCAGACACCGATGTCGATCGAGCCACGGCTGACCTTCTGCGTGAGCGAGCCGCAGACTCTGCTGGCGATCGAGCCGCGGCTGACCTTCTGCGTGAGCAAGAATTCTGCTGCGCACAACGTCAAGATGTTCACGTCGACCACAGTGACCAAAGCCCGAGCGCCGGTCGCTGCCACCGCCACGAGCGGCAGGAAAATCAAGAGATCTCGACGGCGACTTTTGGAGCAGACTCTGGAGCTGAGCGACTGCAGCAGTCATTCTGACTCCCGCGCCGGGACGCCCTGTTTACCGGTGATAGATGCAGACGCCGGCTGCACACCGGGGGGCGGGTCCTCTTCTGTCAGACCTGGTCCAGAGCTCAGTGAAAGAGTCCACTATGAAACTATCTCAGATTCTACCAACGCTTCGTTAGCGGCAAATTCTTTTCTGTTCAGTTCAGGACTCGAAGGTCTCTGTGTCGCATCAGAGAACAGAGAAGAGCGCACACACGTTTCGTTTGCCTCATGTCCTGCGGCAGAAGTGTCACTCCGAGCCGCCGCCATGGCGCCCTCACAGCCTCCACCGTTGCAGCCGCCACTCTTCTTGGCGTCTTCGCCCGAGTCGTTCCCCGTTCACCTGCCCGCACAAGGCTGCAAGAGGAAGAGCCAGGAGTTTCTATCGGCCGACGCAGAGGCTGCAGGCGCAGAGCAGGGCGCGCAGGTGAAGAGGAGCAGAGCGGCGCCGCAGAAGAAGACGGCAGCGCCGCAGCAGCGCAGAGCAGCAGGTGTGTGGGCTTTGAAGAGACGGGAAACAGATAATGATCAGATTTATACAGCATTATTCACTCCATACTCACTGATGATAAACTACTACTGTAGCCACAGCTGCCCTGGGGCACACTGACACACACCGTGCCATTGGCAAGTTGGTTAGCACTGAGCTAGCGGGTTAGCACGATGTGGATGGGACGATCCTTGTTCAGCGACGGATAATAAAAGATGAAATATGTGTTTCTAACGTTTGTTTCAGCCTCTGTCTCCGCGGGGACGACGCTCAGGTCTGCTCCACAGACGGCTCTGAGCTCCAGACCCGCTGCACGCCGTGAGTTCAAACGGTTCCAGTGTCTCTGTTCTTTCACACCAGGATGATTGTGTTCAAGTCTGACTTGTGATGTCACAGGTGCTCCGTCTCTGAAGTCGGCTGCTCATAAATCCAGAGTGGTGGCGGTCGCTCAGTCCAAGCTCACCTTTTTCAAACCGACACAAACAGGTGATTTACAGAACTGTGTTTTTAAAATGTGTTGGAGCGTGCCCAGAGAGAGAGAGCGTGCCCAGAGAGAGAGAGAGCGTGCCCAGAGAGAGAGAGAGCGTGCCCAGAGAGAGAGAGAGCGTGTCCAGAAAGAGAGAGAGCGTGCCCAGAGAGAGAGAGAGCGTGTCCAGAGAGAGAGAGAGCGTGCCCAGAGAGAAGAGAGCGTGTCCAGAAGAGAGAGAGCGTCCCCAGAGAGAGTGAGAGCGTGCCCAGAGAGAGAGAGAGGCGTGTCAGAGAGAGAGAGAGCGTGCCCAGAGAGCGAGAGAGCGTGTCCAGAGAGAGAGAGAGCGTGCCCAGAGAGGAGAGCGTGTCCAGAGAGAGAGCTGCCCAGAAGAGAGCGGTCAAGAGAGAGAGAGAGCGTGTCCAAGAGAGAGAGAGCGTGTCCAGAGAGAGAGAGAGCGTCCATAGAGAGAGAGAGCGTGTCCAGAGAGAGAGAGAGCGTGTCCAGAGAGAGAGAGAGCCATGTCCAGAAGAGAGAGCGTGTCCAGGAGAGAGAGAGAGCGTGTCCAAGAGAGAGAGAGCGTGACCAGGAGAGAGTGAGAGGCAGTGTCCTGAGAGAGAGAGAGGCGTGTCCAGAGAGAGAGAGAGCGAGTGGCAAGAGAGAGAGAGAGCGCGTCCAAGAGAGAGAGAGCGTGTCCAGAGAAGAGAGAGAGCGTGTCCAGAGAGAGAGAGAGCGTGTCCAGAGAGAGAGAGAGCGTGTCCAAGAGAGAGAGAGCGTGGCCAGAGAGAGAGAGAGCGGTCCAGAGAGAGAGAGAGCGTGGCCCAGAGAGAGAGCGTGTCCAGAGAGAGAGAAGCGTGTCCAGGGAAAAAGAATAAAAGAAAAGGGAGAGAGAGCGTGTCCAGGAGAGAGAGAGCGTTCCCAGGAGAGAGAGAGAGCGGGTCCTTAGAGAAGAGAGAGCGTGTCCAGAGAGAGAGAGAGCGTGTCCAGAGAGAGAGAGAGCGTGTCCAAGAGAGAGAGAGCGTGTCCAAGAGAGAGAGAGCGTGTCCAGAGAGAGGAGAGAGCGGGTCCAGAGAGAGTGAGACGTTCCAGAGAGAGAGAGAGCGGTCAGAGAGAGAGAGAGAGCGTGTCCAAGAGAGAGCGTGTCCAGAGAGAGAGAGAGCGTGGGTCCAGAGAGAGAGAGAGCGTGTCCAGAGAGAAGCAGTGTCCAGAGAGAGAGCCGTGTCCAGAGAGAGAGAGAGCGGGTCCAAGAAGAGAGAGAGCGTGTCCAGAGAGAGAGAGAGCGTGTCCAAGAGAGAGAGAGCGTGTCCAGAGAGAGAGAGAGCGTGTCCAGAGAGAGAGAGAGCGTGCCAGAGAGGGAGAGAGCGTGGGCCAGAGAGAGAGCAGAGCGTGTCCAGAGAGAGAGAGAGCGTGTCCAAGAGAGTGAAGAGCGTTTCCAGAGAGAGGAGAGAGCGTGTCCAGAGAGAGAGAGAGCGGTCCAGAGAGAGAGAGAGCGGGTCCAGAGAGAGAGAGTGCGTGTCCCAGAGAGAGAGAGAGCGTGTCAGAGAGAGAGAGAGCGTGTCCAGAGAGAGAGAAGCGTGGTCCAGAAGAGAGAGAGCGTGTCCAGAGAGAGAGAGCGTCGGTCCAGAGAGAGAGAGAGCGTCCCAGAGAGAGAAGAGAGAGCGTGTCCCAGAGAGAGAGGAGCCGTGTCCAGAGAGAGAGAGAGCGGGTTGTCCAGAGAGAGAGAGAGCGTGTCCAAGAGAGAGAAGCGTGTCCAGGAGAGAGAGAGAGCGGTACAGAGAGAGAGAGGAGCGGGTCCAGAGAGAGAGAGACGTGTCCAGAGAGAGAGCGTGTCAGAGAGAGAGCGTGTCCAGAAGAGAGAGAGCGTCGTCCAGAGAGAGAGAGAGCGTGTCCAGAGAGAGAGAGAGCGTGTCCAGAGAGAGAGAAGCGTGTTCCAGAGAGAGAGAGAGCGTGTCCAGAGAGAGAGAGAGCGTGTCCAAGAGAGAGAGAGCGTGTCCAGAGAGAGAGAAGCGTGTCCAGAGACAGAGAGAGCGTGTCCAGAGAGAGAGAGCGTGTTCCATAGAGAGGAGAGAGCGTGTCCAAGAGAGAAGAGCGTGGTCCAGAGAGAGAGAAGCGTGTCCAGAGAGAGAGAGAGCGTGTCCAGAAGAAGAGAGAGCGTGTCCAAGAGAGAGAGAGCGTGTCCCAGAGAGAGAGAGAGCGTGCCCAGAGAGAGAGAGAGCGTGGTCCTAGAGAGAGAGAGAGCGTGTCCAGAGAGAGCGAGAGCGTGTCCAGAGAGAGAGAGAGCGGGTCCAGAGAGAGAGAGGAGCGTGACCAGAGAGAGAGAGAGCGTGGCCTGAGAGAGAGAGAGCGTGTCCAGAGAGAGAGAGAGCGTGTCCGAGAGAAGAGAGCGTGTCCAGAGAGAGAGAGAGCGTGTCCCAGAGAGAATAGAGAGCGTGTCCCATAGAGAGAGAGAGCGGTCCAGAGAGAGAGAGAACGTGTCCAGAGTGAGAGAGAGCGGGGTCCAGAGAGAGAGAGCGTGTCCCAGAGTGAGAGAGAGCGTGGGCCAGAGAGAGAAGAGAGCGTGTTCCAGAGAGAGAGAGAGCGTGTCCAGAAGAAGAGAGAGCGTGTCCAGGAAGAATAGAGAGAGCGTGTCCAGAGTGAGAAGAGAGGCGTGGTCCCAAGAGAGAGAGAGCCGGTCCAGAGAGAGAGAGACGTGCCAGAGAGAGAGAGAGCGTGTCCCAAGAGAGAGAGAGCTGTCCCAGAGAGAGAGAGAGCGTGTCCAGAGAGAGAGAGAGCGTGTCCAAGAGAGGAGAGAGCGTGTCCAGAGAGAGAGAGAGCGTGTCCAGAGAGAGAGAGAGCGGTCCAAGAGAGAGAGAGTAGCGTGTTCCAGAGAGAGAGGAGAGCGTGTCCCAGAGAGAGAGAGAGCGGTCAGAGAGAGAGAGAGCGTGTCCAGGAGAGAGAGAGAAGCGTGGCCAGAGAGAGAGAGAGCGTGTCCAGAGAGAGAGAGAGCGGGTCCAAGAAGAGAGAGGAGAGCGTGTCCGAGAAAGAGAGAGCGTGTCCATGAGAGAGAGAGCGTGTCCAAGAGAGAGAGAGGTGTCCAGAAGAGAGAGAGAGAGCGGGTCCAGAGAGAGAGAGAAGCGTGTCCAGAGAGAGAAGAGCGTGTCCTGAGAGAGAGAAAGCGTGTCAGAGAGAGAGCGTGTCCAGAGAGAGAGAGAGCGTGTCCAGAGAAGAGAGAGCGTGTCCAGATAGAGAGAGAGCTGTCCCCAAGAGAGAGTGAGCGTGTCCAGAGAGAGAGAGAGAGTGTCCAGAGAGAGAGAGAGCTGTCCCAGAGAGAAGAGAGCGTGTCCAGAGAAAGAGAGAGAGCGTGTCCAGAGAGAGAGAGAGCGTGTCCAAGAGAGAGAGAGCGTGTCCGAGAGAGAGAGAGCGGGCCAAGAGAGAGAGAGCGTGTCCAGAGAGATGAGAGAGCGTGTCCAGAGAGAGAGAGAGCGTGTCCAGAGAGAGAGAGAGCGTGTCCAGAGAGAGAGAGAGCGTGGTCCAAGAGAGAGAGAGCGTGTCCAGAGAGAAGAGAGAGCGGGTCCAAGAGTAGAGAGAGCGTGTCCAAGAGAGTGAGAGCGTGTCGAGAGAGCGTGTCCAGAGAGAGAGAGAGCGTTTTCCAGAAGAGGAGAGAGCGTGTCCAAGAGAGAGAGCGCGTGTCCAGAGAGAGAGGAGAGCGGGTCCAGAGAGGGAGAGCGTGCCCCTAGAAGGGAGAGCGTGCCAAGAGAAGAGACGCCCAAAGGAGAGAGCGTGGCCCAGAGAGAGAGAGAGCGTGTCCCAGAGAGAGAGAGAGCGTGTCCAGAGAGAGGAGAGCGTGTCCAGAGAGAGAGCGTGTCCAGAGAGAAGAGAGCGTGTCCAGAGAGAGAAGAGCGTGCCATGAGAGGGAGAGCGTGCCCAGATGAGGGAGAGCTGCCCAGAGAGGGAGAGCGGCCCAGAGAGAGCGTGCCCAGAGTGAGAGAGAGCGTGTCCAGCAGAGAGAGAGAGTGTGTCAGAGAAGAGAGCGAGCGTGTCCAGAGAGGGAAGCGTGCCCAGAGAGCGAGAGCGTGCCCTGAGAGAGAGAGCGTGCCCCAGAGAGGGAGAGCGTGCCCAGAGAGAGAGAGAGCGGCCCAGAGAGAGAGAGACGTGCCCAGAGAAGAGAGAGCGGTCCAAGAGTGAGAGACGTGTCCAGAGAGAGAGAGGCGTGTCCCAGAGAGAGAGAAGCGTGTCAGACGGGGAGAGAGAGAGCGTGTCCAAGAGAGAGAGAGCGTGTCCAGAGAGAGAGAGAGCGTGTCCCGAGAGAGAGAGAAGCGTGCCCAGAGAGGGAGAGCGTGCCCAGAGAGAGAGAGAGCGGTCCAGAGAGAGAGAGAGCGTGTCCAGAGAGAGAGAGAGCGTGTCCAAGAGAGAGAGAGCGTGCCCAGAGATGGAGAGCTGCCCAGAGAGAGAGAGAGCGTGGCCAGAGAGAGAGAGAGCGTGCCCAGAGAGGGGAGAGCGTGCCCAAGAGATGGAGAGCGAGCCAAGAGAAGAGAGCGTGCCCAGAGAGGGAGAGCGGCCCAGAGAGGGAAGCGTGACCAGAGAGAGAGAGCGTGCCCAGAGAGTGTGTAGAGTGTATTTATCGGTGGTTGTGTAGAGTGTATTTATCGTGGTTGTGTAAGTGTATTAGCGTGGATGTGTAGAGTGTATTTATCGGTGGTTGTGTAGAGTGTATTTATCGGTGGTTGTGTAGAGTGTATTTATCGGTGGTTGTGTAGATGTATTTATCGGTGGTTGTGTAGAGGTATTATCGGTGGTTGTGTAGAGTGTATTTATCGTGGTGAGAGAGTGATTATCGTGTGTGCTCTGTAAAAAAAAATTAAAAAAAAGAGAAAAAACAGCGATGCCCCGACACCCGATGTCCTCGCGGCTAAGATCATGTTTCTTTACGAGCGCCTGGATGGAGAAGTCAGGAGCGCGGCTTTCACCTGGTGATCAACGCCTGCTCACAGCCGGAGGCCTCAAGGTGCAGCCCCCGCCGCAAAGGTACTTACCCAGGGTCAAAGGTACGTGCCCAGGGTCAAAGGTAGTTGCCCAGGGTCAAAGGTACTTACCCAGGTCAAAGGTACTTACCCAGGGGTCAAAGGTACAGTGCCCAGGGTCAAAGGTACGGGCCCAGGGTCAAAGGTACGTTGCCCAGGGGACAAAGGTACTTACCCAGGGTCCAAGGTACTTACCAGGTGTCAAAGGTACGTTCCCAGGGGTCAAAGGTAACTGCCCAGGGTTCAAGAGGTACGGGCCCAGGGGTCAAAGGTACTTACCCAGGGTACAAAGGCACGTGCCCAGGTCAAAGGGTATCGGGCCCAGGGGTCAAGGTACGTGCCCAGGGTCAAAGGACGGGCCCAGGGGTCAAAGTGTTACGTTCCCAGGGGTCAAAAGTCCTGTGCCCCAGGGTCAAAGGTACTTACCCAAAGGAACTATAGAAGCCTTCAGAGAGAAGGGGGCGGGGCTTTTTGATTTTATAGAATCAAACCAAAAAAACATGTTCTGGTGTGTGTTCTCTTGTGGGTAACGTGTGTGTCACTTGTGTGTAACGTGTGTGGTTCCTCCTGGTTGTTTGTGATATGTGTGTGTGCTCCTGTGTCGTCTTCACTTGGGTGTAATGTGGTGTGTGCTCTCCTGTGTGCAGTGAGTGCAGCGGCCGTGGTGCTGGTGGTGGAGCAGGGCTTCTAACCGAGCGCCAACCCGTGAGGAGATGTCGTTCTCGCACGTACACGGCGCGCAGGCGCTGAACCTACTGCGGCGTGCGCCACTGCGACCTGGGTCTCCCCTCCAACGCTCTGGTCACAGCCATCCACCGACTGAGCTGGAGGGGGAGCACGGCGGGCTGCGGGTGCGGCCGACCGCCACCTGTGGAAGACATCGGTAACTGGTTCATATGGTGTTCCATAGGGTGCATATGGGCTTCACATGGTGTCCATATGGTGGTGGGTTCACTGAACGGTCCACTGTTTTCCAGGTGCACGACAGAAGGTCCCTGAACTGGCTCTGTCCTACAACCCACTGTGGCGACGGATCGGACTGGAGGTGAGACCAGAGAACCAGAGAGTCAAGAAGACCAAGAGACCAAAGAGACAGAGAGACCAGAGAGACCAGAGAGACCAGAGAGACCAGAGAGACCAGAAGAGACCAGAGAGACCAGAGACACAATGAAAAGTGTCCATTCAGGGCTGCGTGTCCTCCCTCTAATAAATTCACTCTCTCCGCCTGTCTCTCTCCCCTCCCCACCTGTCTCCCCCCTCCCTCCCCCACAGACTGTGTTTGGAGAGCTGATCTCTCCTGGAGTATAATGGTGACACCCTGGGCCTGGCCTGGTTTCATTCTGCAGCGTCTGCTCTGGAACCCGACATTGCTGCTGAGTTCAAGCACAATCTCAGTCCCTCATCTGTACAGAGACGGTGAGTCACGCGTGAGGCAGAGTGGGTTAGTCTTTGCATCAGTAATAAAGCCTGAGTTGTTGCTGTTCCGCCCCAGGCCATGAGAGGCCCGCTGTCTCGCTTCACTCTGAAGATGCGCTGCAGTTGGGGTGTTCCTGGACTGCGCCATAACCTCACGCCATCATTGAACCGACCCCCTGTCTCTTCTGTTTGGACGCAGAGTTTAAGGTTTGACACGCAGTGTAAACCACACGTTAGAGCGACACACTTCAGAGCGACACACTACAGAGCGGACACACCAAGCGACACACTTCAGAGCGACACACTCAAGCGACACACTCAGAGCGACACACTTCGAGCGACACTCTTCAGAGCGACACACTCAGGAGCGACACATCTTCAGAGCGACACACTCAGAAGCGACACACTCAGAGCCGACACACTTCAGAGCGACTACACTCATAAGCGACACACTCGGAGTATACAAAATCTTTGTGAGAATCTGTCATTATTTTGTGTGTGAGCATGAATGAGAAGGGCCCTCATTTGAAGTGTGCGATACTAATAAAAGCTCTTTTCTGCAGTCGAGTAAGAGCTGCTGCTGGCCTTCTCTCGGGACTTCCTGAGTGGGGAGGGCATCCTGCCCAGACCACCCTTGTCCCCCTCGGGCTCTCGTGTCCACGAACAGATGCCTCCTGGACGAGTTCTGTTGTCGCCGTGCAGAACTGGCGGTCCCGACCTCAAGTGCGGCGTGCGCCTCGTGGGAGTCTCACAGTCAGACGCAATGTTGGCGTTACTCAACCCATGTTAGCGTTACTCAGACACATGTTGGCGGTTCTCAGATCGCCATGTTGGCCGTTACTCAGCACGCCATGTTGGCGGACTCAGACCAATGTGGGCGTTTACTCAGACTCCATGTTGGCGTTACTCAGACGCCATGTTGCGTACTCAGACGCCATGTTGGCGTACTCAACCAACCATGTTAGCGTACTCAGACACCATGTTGGCGTTACTCCAGACGCCATGGGCGTTACTCAGACGCCTTGTTGGCGTTACTCAGACACCAGGTTGGCGTGACTCAGACGCCATTTGGCGTTACTCAGACGCCATGTTGGCGTTACTCAGTCGCCTGTTGGCGTTACTCCGACGCCCAATATTTGGTGTTTACTCGCTGCGTGGCGGCGCTGGTCGGGTTTCATTGGTCCTCACTCTCTCCCCTCAACGCGTGGTGGTAGCTGCTGGTCCTGGAACCTGGGAGTCGTTCTCAAAGCTCCGACTCCCGTCCATTTAGGCCGCTGCAGAGGTTCACAACGTGGACCTGAGTCTGCAGTCGGCTGAGTAAGAAAAGGCCTGGGACCTGAAGGACGACCAACGTGAGAACATGAATCACAACCACACAATTGGCACATCACAAAGACTGAATTATTCAAGCTCTTGCCCCTCTGGGCCCCTCTCTGGTCTTTCTCGCCCTGGCTCTCTAATTAAATCGCGTTTTAGTTCTGTGTTCGAGTCCCGGGACATCGTAGACGGACACAGAGAGAAAGACACTTGCACGCCCTCTGACAATCATCCTAGTGTTCTGCTGGTCCTCTCCTAGTCTCTCTCTGTCTCTCTCCTAGTGTTTCTGGTCCTCTCCTGTCTCGCTCCAAGTGTTCTGCTGTCCTCTGCTCCTCTCCTAGTGTTCTGCTGGTCCTCTCCTGTCTCTCTCTAGTGTTCGCTGGTCTCTTGTCTCTCTCCTAGTTCGGCTGGTCCTCCCTGTCTCACTCCTATGTTCTGCGGGTTCCACTGTCTTCTCTCCTAGTGTTCTGCTGGGCCTCTCCGGTCTCTCTCCTAGTGTTCCTGCTGGTCCTCTGTCCTCTCTCCTAGTGTTCTGCTGGTCCGCTCCTGGTTCTGCTGGTCCTCTCCTGTCTGTCTATGTTCTCTCCTAGTGTTCTGCTGGTCCTCTCCTGTCTCTCTCCTAGTGTTCTGCTGGTCCTCTCCTGTCTCTCTCCTAGTGTTCTGCTGGTCCTCTCCTGTCTCTCTCCTAGTGTTCTGCTGGTCCTCTCCTGTCTCTCTCCTAGTGTTCTGCTGGTCCTCTGTCTCTCTCCTAGTGTTCTGCTGGTCCTCTCCTGTCTCTCTCCTAGTGTTCTGCTGGTCCTCTCCTGTCTCTCTCCTAGTGTTCTGCTGGTCCTCTGTCTCTCTCCTAGTCTCTGGTCCTCTCCTGTCTCTCTCCTAGTGTTCTGCTGGTCCTCTCCTGTCTCTCTCCTAGTGTTCTGCTGGTCCTCTCCTGTCTCTCTCCTAGTGTTCTGCTGGTCCTCTCCTGTCTCTCTCCTAGTGTTCTGCTGGTCTCTCCTGGTTAAGTCCTGGTGTCTCCTCAGGTGGAGGTGGTGCTGGACGAGCTGCAGCTGAAGGAGGAGATCTGCTTCTTGAGGAGAACTCTGAAAACCAAACGGCGTCTGGAGGATCTGAGGACCGACCGCGGCCTCCAGCCCAGTCCCAGTCCAGGTCCAGAGAAAGACCATAGAGGCTTTGACCACAGCAGCCCCAAGATCCAGCTGCTCATGGCCTGGGCCAGGGCCGTGTGCAACTTCTACTCCGTCAAGGTGAAAGCATGTTCTCATCATCTGTAAGAAAGCAGTCTCTGCAGGACTCACTACACTTACATGATGTGCTGTTGTTATGGAGGAGCACTGAGCTCCATTAGGCCTTTAGATCAGGTAGACTTTATACATCTCCCACAGGAGAAAAGTACATGTCACATCTGGCCTGGATAGAAACAGATTGTTTGGGTCCTTTATGTTGGGAATAAAACCAGCTTCTGATGTCAGGATTTGAACCCAGGTGTTTTTCTGCCTCTGGTGAATGATAAAGTTTGATCTCTAACTAAAGCCTGAGGGAAACAATGAAAAAACGTCGACAAACATCTGTAATGGGACCTTTAACAGCGTCCTCCTGTGCCTGGGTGTGTCCAGGTGGAGAACTTGACGGTGTCCTTCTCAGACGGGCGCGTCTTGTGCTTCCTGATCCACCATTACCACCCCGGCCTGGTGCCCGCGGCCTCCATCTGCCTGAAGACCAGCCAGACCCAGGACCGGTCTGCCCGAGGGCGGCTGCAGCTGGACGGGGAGAGCTCCGACTCGGACACCTCCTTCACCTCCTTCACCTCCTCCACCTCCTCCACCTCCACCCCCTGCAGCTCCAGTGGTATTTATGTTTTATATCTTTGTGTGTGATTATGAGGGTCTGAGGAGACGATAGAAGCCGTTATTGTGAGATTCTTTATTCCCTGTTTATAACCTATAACTCTAAGACGTGCCGGCGCTAAGCTAACGCCCAGACGTGCCGGCGCTAAGCTAACGCCCAGACGTGCCGGCGCTAAGCTAACGCCCAGACGTGCCGGCGCTAAGCTAACGCCCAGACGTGCCGGCGCTAAGCTAACGCCAGACGTGCCGGCGCTAAGCTAACGCCCAGACGTGCCGGCGCTAAGCTAACGCCCAGACGTGCCGGCGCTAAGCTAACGCCCAGACGTGCCGGCGCTAAGCTAACGCCCAGACGTGCCCACCCTAAGCTAACGCCCAGACGTGCCCACCCTAAGCTAACGCCCAGACGTGCCCACCCTAAGCTAACGCCCAGACGTGCCCACCCTAAGCTAACGCCCAGACGTGTTCAGGTTCTTCGTTCAAAGAGCTGCTGGAGAACGAGAAGCAGAACTTCTGTTTGGTGAACAGCGCCGTGAGTTTCCTTGGAGGAGTTCCTGCGATGATCGACGCCACCGACATGTCCAACACCATCCCCAACGAGAAGGTCAGTCCCAACACCACCCCCAACTTCGGTGTGAGTGACTGTCTTCGGTGTAAGTGACTGTCTTCGGTGTGAGTGACTGTCTTCGGTGTGAGTGACTGTCTTCGGTGTGACTGTCTCCGGTGTGAGTGACTGTCTTCGGTGTGAGTGACTGTCTTCGGTGTGACTGTCTCCGGTGTGAGTGACTGTCTTCGGTGTGACTGTCTCCGGTGTGAGTAATGGTCTTCGGTGTGAGTGACGGTCTTCGGTGTGAGTGACGGTCTTCGGTGTGAGTGACGGCCTTCGGTGTGAGTAACGGGCTTCGGTGTGAGTGACGGTCTTCGGTGTGAGTGACGGTCTTCGGTGTGAGTGACGGCCTTCGGTGTGAGTGACGGTCTTCGGTGTGAGTGACGGTCTTCGGTGTGAGTGACGGCCTTCGGTGTGAGTGACGGGCTTCGGTGTGAGTGACGGGCTTCGGTGTGAGTGACGGTCTTCGGTGTGAGTGACGGTCTTCGGTGTGAGTGACGGCCTTCGGTGTGAGTGACGGTCTTCGGTGTGAGTGACGGTCTTCGGTGTGAGTGACGGTCTTCGGTGTGAGTGACGGCCTTCGGTGTGAGTGACGGTCTTCGGTGTGAGTGACGGTCTTCGGTGTGAGTAACGGTCTTCGGTGTGACTTCCAGGTGGTGACCTCCTTCCTGTCCTTCCTGTGCGCTCGGCTTCTGGACCTTCGTAACGAGACTCGTGCGGCGCGTGTGATCCAGGCGGCGTGGAGGAGGCACCAGCTGAGCAAAGACCTGCAGCGGTACCAGGTGTGTACTGGGGGGGGGTGGGGCTCTCTCAGCCAATCAGCTCTCAGCTTAGAGTCAGAAGTGATTCATGGGATCTCTCTCACAAACGATAAGAACTGAACAGAAAGAGTCTGAAAGTGTGAACTAAAGTTACAGACCTGGGGCCGTATTCCTAAAGATTCTGAGAGTCCTCTCAGAGAGCTCTTATCTTAACCTAAAAACTCCTAGCTAGGAGTCTTAGCTTAAAAGTTATTCCAGAACACTCTTAGAGAACTCTGAGCAAGGAATTGACAACAACTTTTATCTTAGTGAGGAGGCGTGGCCGACCCCGTTGCTAGGTATGAGTCATCATTTCAGACGCTGTGATTGGTTGATCCTAAAAGTTAGAACAAACATATTTTTGATGATAATAGGCAAAATAAGGGCCCTAAAATGGACAAACTCAATCATGGAATCTAATCTTAGGAACACTGTGTTATTGTAAATAATAACCAAAAGCTATAAAGTCAGATATATCAATGGTACATAAATACTGTGAATAGTAAAGTTAGACTTATACACCATCATCAGAGCTTGCTCAGCACCAATTTATCACACATAATATGTATATATCATGAGCACTTATAATTTTATATATATATATATATATATATATATATATATATATATATACAAAATTATAATTTAAATATTACTCTATATATAATATACATGATAAAGAAAATTATTATTATAAATATTATATGGATAAATGATGATAATGATAACGTTAGGATTAGTAAAGGCTGTGATATGTATAGACTTATAAGGAATTAAGGAAACAATATTAATATAAACATATTATACATACACTGTACAAATCAAGTACAAGGGAGCTTAAAAGTCTTATCCTCTCTCACTCCTTTTTGAGCTGGATTGTTGTTAATAAAACAAAACTGTATATTTGTACTTCTATTCTGTTGTTGTTTTGTTTGTTTTGTCCTTTTTTTTCTTGTTTGCCATGGCTCAAAATAAAGTATTCATTCATTCGTACTGAATGTGTGACAATTTAGGACCACTTTTTCCTCTCTTTCAACTTTTACCATTTCTACTTACTTTTGTGTAACAAAGGTAAAATGGATGAGGTGTTATTGCTGACCAGCCAATGAGAAGCTGGTCACATGATTGACTTTTAAATATACCACAAACATGATTCCGGCTTGAATCTGTAGCGTTTCACTGATTCACTGTCATCCAGTGTATAGAATATTTCTCCTGTCTCCACCGTCCACCATTTTGTGCTCTTAGGGAACTTTTAAGTCGCTAAAAGTCCTCCTCTCAACTCTTAAGGGATCTCCCCTTAAGAGCACTCTTAAGAGCTAGGATTTTTTAGGAATAGCTTTTATCTTAACTAGGAGCTACTCTACTTTTAGGGGAAATTCTAAGAGTTGGTCAAGATTCTAAGAAAATTCTTAGAATTTGGCTACTAGGAGCAACTTTTAGCAGTAAGAATCTTTAGGAATACGGCCCCTGAGCTTTAAACATGTGTTATTCAGACTAAAGTTACAGACCTGAGCTTTAAACATGTGTTATTCAGACTAAAGTTACAGACCTGAGCTTTAAACATGTGTTATTCAGACTAAAGTTACAGACCTGAGCTTTAAACATGTGTTATTCAGACTAAAGTTACAGACCTGAGCTTTAAACATGTGTTATTCAGACTAAAGTTACAGACCTGAGCTTTAAACATGTGTTATTTAGACTAAAGTTACAGACCTGAGCTTTAAACATGTGTTATTCAGACTAAAGTTACAGACCTGAGCTTTAAACATGTGTTATTCAGACTAAAGTTACAGACCTGAGCTTTAAACATGTGTTATTTAGACTAAAGTTACAGACCTGAGCTTTAAACATGTGTTATTCAGACTAAAGTTACAGACCTGAGCTTTAAACATGTGTTATTCAGACTAAAGTTACAGACCTGAGCTTTAAACATGTGTTATTCAGACTAAAGTTACAGACCTGAGCTTTAAACATGTGTTATTCAGACTAAAGTTACAGACCTGAGCTTTAAACATGTGTTATTCAGACTAAAGTTACAGACCTGAGCTTTAAACATGTGTTATTCAGACTAAAGTTACAGACCTGAGCTTTAAACATGTGTTATTCAGACTAAAGTTACAGACCTGAGCTTTAAACATGTGTTATTCAGACTAAAGTTACAGACCTGAGCTTTAAACATGTGTTATTTATGAGACTAAAGTTACAGACCTGAGCTTTAAACATGTGTTATTGAGACTAAAGTTACAGACCTGAGCTTTAAACATGTGTTATTCAGACTAAAGTTACAGACCTGAGCTTTAAACATGTGTTATTCAGACTAAAGTTACAGACCTGAGCTTTAAACATGTGTTATTCAGACTAAAGTTACAGACCTGAGCTTTAAACATGTGTTATTCAGACTAAAGTTACAGACCTGAGCTTTAAACATGTGTTATTCAGACTAAAGTTACAGACCTGAGCTTTAAACATGTGTTATTCAGACTAAAGTTACAGACCTGAGCTTTAAACATGTGTTATTCAGACTAAAGTTACAGACCTGAGCTTTAAACATGTGTTATTCAGACTAAAGTTACAGACCTGAGCTTTAAACATGTGTTATTCAGACTAAAGTTACAGACCTGAGCTTTAAACTTGTGTTATTTATGAGACTAAAGTCTTCAGTCTGGTTTCTCTTCAGGAGAGAAGTGCCGCGGCATCAAAGATCCAGACGATGGTTCGCGGTTTCCTCCAGCGGCGCAGAGCAGCGCGGCGCGTACGAGCCGCTGTGCGCCTCCAGGCGGCGTGGAGAGGTCACATGGTGCGGAGAGAACTGCGGCGGCAAAGACTGGCTCGGCAAGAGATCATACAGACACATGCAGCAACGGTCATCCAGGTGGGTTTGTGGTCTCTCTCTGGTCTCTCTCTCTGGTCTCTCTCTCTCTGTGGTCTCTCTCTCTCTCTCTGTGGTCTCTCTCTCTCTGTGGTCTCTCTCTCTCTCTGGTCTCTCTCTCTCTCTGGTCTCTCTCTCTCTGTGGTCTCCCGCTCTCTGTGGTCTCTCTCTCTGTGGTCCCTCTCTCTCTCTCTGTGGTCTCTCTCTCTCTCTGGTCCCTCTCTCTCTGTGGTCTCTCTCTCTCTGTGGTCTCTCTCTCTCTCTGTGGTCTCTCTCTCTCTCTGGTCCCTCTCTCTCTGTGGTCTCTCTCTCTCTCTCTCTGTGGTCTCTCTCTGGTCTCTCTCTCTCTCTGGTCCCGCTCTCTCTCTCTCTGGTCCCGCTCTCTCTCTCTGTGGTCTCTCTCTCTCTCTCTGTGGTCTCTCTCTCTCTCTGTGGTCTCTCTCTCTCTCTCTGGTCCCTCTCTCTCTGTGGTCTCTCTCTCTCTGTGGTCCCTCTCTCTCTGTGGTCTCTCTCTCTCTGTGGTCCCTCTCTCTCTGTGGTCCCTCTCTCTGTGGTCCCTCTCTCTCTCTGGTCCCTCTCTCTCTCTCTGGCCCCTCTCTCTCTCTGTGGTCTCTCTCTCTCTCTGTGGTCTCCCGCTCTCTGTGGTCTCTCTCTCTCTCTCTCTGTGGTCTCTCTCTCTCTGTGGTCTCTCTCTCTCTCTGTGGTCTCTCTCTCTCTGTGGTCCCTCTCTCTCTGTGGTCCCTCTCTCTCTCTGGTCCCTCTCTCTCTCTGGTCTCTCTCTCTCTCTGGCCCCTCTCTCTCTTGTGGTCTCTCTCTCTCTGTGGTCCCTCTCTCTCTGTGGTCTCTCTCTCTCTCTGGCCCTCTCTCTCTCTCTGTGGTCTCTCTCTCTCTGTGGTCCCTCTCTCTCTGTGGTCCCTCTCTCTCTGTGGTCCCTCTCTCTCTCTGGTCTCTCTCTCTCTGTGGTCTCTCTCTCTCTCTCTCTGTCCCTCTCTCTCTGTGGTCCCTCTCTCTCTGTGGTCTCTCTCTCTCTGTGGTCTCTCTCTCTCTCTCTGGCCCTCTCTCTCTGTGGTCCCTCTCTCTCTGTGGTCCCTCTCTCTCTGTGGTCCCTCTCTCTCTCTGGTCTCTCTCTCTCTGTGGTCTCTCTCTCTCTCTCTCTGGTCCCTCTCTCTCTGTGGTCCCTCTCTCTCTGTGGTCTCTCTCTCTCTGTGGTCTCTCTCTCTCTCTGTGGTCTCTCTCTCTCTCTCTGGTCCCTCTCTCTCTGTGGTCTCTCTCTCTCTCTCTCTGTGGTCTCTCTCTGGTCTCTCTCTCTCTCTGGTCCCGCTCTCTCTCTCTGTGGTCTCTCTCTCTCTCTCTGTGGTCTCTCTCTCTCTCTGTGGTCTCTCTCTCTCTCTCTCTGGTCCCTCTCTCTCTGTGGTCTCTCTCTCTCTGTGGTCTCTCTCTCTCTCTGTGGTCTCTCTCTCTCTGTGGTCCCTCTCTCTCTGTGGTCCCTCTCTCTCTCTGTGGTCTCTCTCTCTCTCTCTCTGGTCCCTCTCTCTCTGTGGTCTCTCTCTCTCTGTGGTCTCTCTCTCTCTCTGTGGTCTCTCTCTCTCTCTGTGGTCTCTCTCTCTCTCTCTCTCTGGTCTCTCTCTCTCTCTGTGGTCTCTCTCTCTGTGGTCTCTCTCTCTCTCTCTGTGGTCTCTCTCTCTCTCTCTGTGGTCCCTCTCTCTCTGTGGTCCCTCTCTCTCTCTGGTCCCTCTCTCTCTGTGGTCCCTCTCTCTCTGTGGTCTCTCTCTCTCTCTGTGGTCTCTCTCTCTCTCTCTGGTCTCTCTCTCTCTCTGTGGTCTCTCTCTCTCTCTCTCTGTGGTCCCTCTCTCTCTGTGGTCCCTCTCTCTCTCTGGTCCCTCTCTCTCTCTGGTCCCTCTCTCTGTGGTCCCTCTCTCTCTGTGGTCTCTCTCTCTCTCTGTGGTCTCTCTCTCTCTCTCTGGGTCTCTCTCTCTCTCTGTGGTCTCTCTCTCTCTCTGTGGTCCCTCTCTCTCTGTGGTCCTCTCTCTCTGTGGTCCCTCTCTCTCTGTGGTCCCTCTCTCTCTGTGGTCCCTCTCTCTCTGTGGTCCCTCTCTCTCTCTGGTCCCTCTCTCTCTCTGGTCCCTCTCTGGTCTCTCTCTCTCTGGTCTCTCTCTCTCTCTGTGGTCTCTCTCTCTCTCTCTGGTCTCTCTCTCTCTCTGTGGTCTCTCTCTCTCTCTGTGGTCCCTCTCTCTCTGTGGTCCCTCTCTCTCTGTGGTCCCTCTCTCTCTGTGGTCTCTCTCTCTCTCTGTGGTCTCTCTCTCTCTCTGTGGTCTCTCTCTCTCTCTGGTCTCTCTCTCTCTCTTGTCTCTCTCTCTCTCTGGTCTCTCTCTCTCTGGTCTCTGGTCTCTCTCTCTTGTCTCTCTCTCTCTCTCTCTGTGGTCTCTCTCTCTGGTCTCTCTCTCTCTCTGTGGTCTCTCTCTCTCTGTGGTCTCTCTCTCTCTGTGGTCTCTCTCTCTCTCTGTGGTCTCTCTCTCTCTGTGGTCTCTCTCTCTCTCTCTGTGGTCTCTCTCTCTCTGTGGTCTCTCTCTCTCTCTGGTCCCTCTCTCTCTGTGGTCTCTCTCTCTCTCTGGTCTCTCTCTCTCTGTGGTCTCTCTCTCTCTCTGTGGTCTCTCTCTCTCTCTCTGTGGTCTCTCTCTCTCTGTGGTCTCTCTCTCTCTCTGGTCCCTCTCTCTCTGTGGTCTCTCTCTCTCTCTGGTCTCTCTCTCTCTGTGGTCTCTCTCTCTCTGTGGTCTCTCTGTGGTCTCTCTCTCTCTCTCTGTGGTCTCTCTCTCTCTCTCTCTGTGGTCTCTCTCTCTCTCTCTCTGTGGTCTCTCTCTCTCTCTCTGTGGTCTCTCTCTCTCTCTTTGTGGTCTCTCTCTCTCTTTGTGGTCTCTCTCTCTCTGTGGTCTCCCTCTCTCTGGTCTCCCTCTCTGTGGTCTCTCTCTCTCTCTCTGTGGTCTCTCTCTCTCTCTGTGGTCTCTCTCTCTCTCTGTGGTCTCTCTCTCTCTCTTTGTGGTCTCTCTCTCTCTCTTTGTGGTCTCTCTCTGTGGTCTCTCTCTCTCTGTGGTCTCTCTCTCTCTCTGTGGTCTCTCTCTCTCTCTCTGTGGTCTCTCTCTGTGGTCTCTCTCTCTCTGGTCTCTCTCTCTGTGGTCTCTCTCTCTGTGGTCTCTCTCTCTCTGTGGTCTCTCTCTCTCTGTGGTCTCTCTCTCTGTGGTCTCTCTCTCTGTGGTCTCTCTCTGTGGTCTCTCTCTCTCTGGTCTCTCTCTCTCTCTCTGTGGTCTCTTCGTGGTGTCCGGCTTCTTGCACTAGATTCCAGCCCTGTTCCATGTTGTACTTGTTCCTGGTGTTGTCCTGGTCCTGTGTTGCTCATGGTGTTCTGGTGTTCTCCTGGTGCAGGCTCACTGGAGGAGGTACCATGCGGTGAGGTCGTACCAGCAGCTCCGGTACTTCACCGTCCTGGTGCAGGCGCAGTGGAGGATGCGGCGTGCGGCGTGTGCGTTCAGAGAGACTCTGTGGGCGGTGTCTGTGCTTCAGACTCGCACCAGAGCCTGGAGCGCGGCCAAGACACAGCGCCGACACTTCCTGTCCGTGCGAGCGGCGGCAGTCACGATCCAAGCCGCATACAGGCACCGGCGAGCCCTGAGGACGCAACAGCGACACCGGGCGGCACGCCTCATACAAGCGGCAGTTCAGCAGTGGTACCAGAGGAGGCTCTCGGAGAAACAAGCAGCTGCTCTGACTGTTCAAACCTGGTACCGCATGAGTGTGTGTGTGCGGCGGTACCAGCGGCAGAGAGAGGGCGCGCTGCTGCTGCAGGCGCGTTTCAGGAGCTACAGACAAAGACGGCAGCACCGCGCGGCGACGCTCATTCAGAGCGCCTTCAGAGGTTTCGTTGTGAGAAGGCAAACCAGACGAATGACGACCGCCGCCACGACCATCCAGCGGCGCTTCAGAGCCACGCTGACCCGAGACGTAGTTCGGCAGCAGTTCCTGAGCATGAAGAGCGCCGCTGTGCGCGTACAGGCGGCGTACCGCGGCAGAGCCGTGCGTCACCTGCTGAAAACCCAACACGAGGCTGCGACGCTGCTGCAGGCGTCGTTCAGGAAGTACGCAGCGCAGAAACGATACCAGTGCGTGAGAACAGCCACTGTACGGATCCAGAGGAAGTACAGAGCCACGCGCATCGCCAAGGAGACGCAGGACTCTTACCGTGGGCTTCGGAACGCCGCGGTCACGCTCCAAGCAGCGTGGAGAGGGAGGCGCCTCAGGAAGGAGCTGGAGGAGAGAACCCGCTGCGCTGTTGTGGTGCAGGCCCGGTATCGGCAGCGAGTCGCACAAAGACATTTCCAGTCGACCAAAGGAGCAGTGCTGGTTCTGCAGAAGTACTTCAGAGCGTACGCGGCCGGGAAGAGCGCACGGAACGCCTTTTTGGACACCCGAGCGGCCGCCGTGTCTCTGCAGGCGGCGTACAGGGGGATGGCAGCACGACGGCAGCTGCAGAGACGGCGTGCTGCAGCCGCGCTCGTCACATCCTGCGTTAAAATGTTCCTGCAGCGAAAGCGCTACGTGTTGCTTCGAAACGCCGCAATCGTCCTTCAAAGCCGTTACAAGGCGCGGGTCGTGGGCCGGGAGCAGATGCGCGTGTATACACAGACAAAGGAAGCCACGCTAACGATTCAAGCCGCGTTCAGAGGGTGGAGAGTGAGGCGAGAGCTGCAACGCCAAAGCGCCGCGGCCACGCTCATACAGGCGTGGTTCCGGAGCTACCGCATCAGAATGGCGTTTCTCGCCACAAAATGCGCAGCCGTTATTCTTCAAGAGCAATTCAGAGCGAGAAGGCTGAGGCTCCAACACGTGCAAAAGTTTAGGTCCATGAAGGCCGCCGCGGTCACCATCCAAGCATCGTTCCGCGGTTACAAGACGAGGAAGCACATCAGTGAGAAGCATCGCGCTGCTTCGATCATACAGAGCGCTTTTAAAACTTATTGTGCAAGAAAACAGTTTAAAGCCTTGAAAAGTGCAGCTCTGTTCTGTCAGAGGAGGTTTAAAGCCGTAACCGAAGCCAAGAAGCAGCACCGGGACTTTGTGGCTGCACGCAAGGCTGTCATTTTGTTGCAATCCGCTTGGAGAGGTTTTTTGATCCGAAAGGAGTTGCACCACATGCACACGGCCGCAACCGTGATCCAAACACATGTACGACGGTACCAGCAGCAGGTTCGGTACAAGCGGCTCCTTTGGGCCGCCGGGGTTTTGGGAAACCGTTTTTGGGCCAATCGACAAATGAGAGAAGAGATGCGCGCTCTTAAAGCTAAAAGGAACGCCGCGGTGGTCATACAGGCGGCTTTCCGAGGCGCGCTCGTCAGGAAGCTCCTGAAACACCAAAGGGAAGCCGCTGTCGTGGTTCAGAGAGCGTTCAAAGCGTACTGTCAGCGCCAACGCTTCCTCGCGCTGAAGCTGGCTGCTATCATTATCCAGCAGAGGTATCGCGCCTCAGAGGAATCCAAGAACGAGCGTGAACGCTATCTGCAGAAAAGGAAGTGCACCACGGTCATCCAGGCGGCGTACAGAGCGTGGCACGTTCGCAAGGAAGTGGCGCGTTGGCATCAAGCTGCGACTGTGATCCAATCAGCTTTTAGAAAACACAGAGAAGAGGTTAAATATGGAGCCATGCGTTTGTCAGCCATTTTGATTCAGAAACATTACCGCTCCTGGATCCTGACGAGACGCCAGCGTGCACTTTTCAGTCAAACGAGACGTTCTGTTGTCGTGATTCAAGCGGCGTTCAGGGGTCAGCGAGCGCGAAGGCGCCTCGTCACAATGCACAAAGCTGCGACTCTGATCCAGGCAAGTTTCAGGAGATACAAGCAGCAGTCGTGCTTCAGGCAGCAGCAATGGGCAGCGCGCACTGTGCAGAGGAGATTTAGAGCTCACAGAGAGATGAGGGCGAGCACGCTCCGGTACCAGCAGCTGAAGAAGGCGGCTGTGGTGCTGCAGGCCGCGTGCAGAGGTCTGAAAGCGAGGCGACGTGTGAAGAACATGCACCACGCAGCTTCGGTTGTGCAGACCGCCTTCCGAGCGTACGGCCAGAGACGGCGGTACTTGGCGCTGAAAGCTGCGGCTCTAACTGTTCAGAGACGGTATCGAGCCACTGTCACCGCCAAGAAGCAGAAGCAGCAGTTTCAGAGAGAGCGCGCAGCAGCTGTGCTCATCCAGGCGACGTACCGGGGATTCAGAGTCAGGAGAAGGATGTCCCAGATGCACCGCGCCGCTACGCTGATTCAGTGCGCCTTCAGGAAGCACCGAGAGAGGGTTCGTTTCCAGGCCATGCGTCTGTCGGCCGTCATCCTCCAGAGGCACTACCGCGCTCTGCTCCTTCAGAAACAACAGAGAGTGCACTTTCTGAAGCTTCAACAATGCACCGTTTCCATCCAGGCCATCTTCAGAGGTCGTCGTGCCAGAAAAGAACTGGCAGAGATGCACACGGCCGCCACAGTCATCCAAGCCGCCTTCAGAACACACAAGGAACGAGCCGAGTTTGTCCGACGGCGCCGGGCGGCTCGTGTTCTTCAGCAGAGGCTCCGAGCACGAACACAAATGCACCTGGAGCAGCAGCGCTACAGACGGCTGCAGGGGGCTACGGTCGCAATTCAGGCGGCGTACCGAGGGATGAAGTCACGGCAGCGTGACAAAGAGAGTAGTTATGCAGCGTGTGTTATCCAGAGGGCCTACAGAGCACAGTGCGAGCGCAGGAGGTTCCTGGTGCTGAAGGACGCCGCGCTCACAATCCAGCGGCGCTACAGAGCAACCACAGCGGCACAAAGACAAGTACAAAGCTATCAGCGACTGCGCACAGCAGCTGTGGTCGTGCAGGCGGTCTGCAGAGGACATGCGGTAAGGAAGGAGCTCTCACGCAGACATAGAGCTGCCACAGTGATTCAGGCGGCGTTCCGCGGTTATACAGCGCAAATGGGACTCCAGGCTCTACGGTTAGCTGCCGTAATCATCCAGAGACGTTACCGTGCTTCAGCCGAGCAGCGTCGGCAAAGAGAAAAGTTCCTCCAGTGTATAAGCAGCGCTGTCATTCTCCAAGCTGCCTTCAGAGGTTTCAGAGTCCGAAAAAGTGTGTCCAGACTGCACCATGCGGCTACAGTCATCCAAGCCAACTTCAGGAGGCACAGGGAGCGGGCGGTGTTCACACAGCTGCGCTCGGCCGCCTGTGCGCTCCAGCGGAGGTTCAGAGCTCACAGACTCATGAGGTTCGAGATGCAGCGTTATGGGAAGAAGCGAGAAGCGGCCACCGTGCTGCAGGCTGCGTACAGAGGGATGAGAGCGCGGCGACGGCTGAAGAACCAACATGCAGCTGCCGCCGTGGTGCAGGCGGCCTTCAGAGCTCGCCGTCAGAGAGCGCAGTATCTATCTCTGAAAGCAGCCGCAGTCACAGCGCAGAGGAAGTACCGCACAGCTGTCGCAGCCAGGAGGCGGCGGCAGCGCTTCAAAGCCACGCTCAGAGCCGCTCTAACGATTCAAGCTACGTATCGGAGCTTCAGAGTCAGGAAGGAGATGTGGCGTTTCCACCGTGCCGCGACCGTCATCCAGACAGCCTTCCGGAGACACCGACATGAAGCGGCGTTCCGGACCGCACGCTCGTCTGCGGTCCTCATCCAGAGACACTACCGCTGCTGGGTGCTGCGCAGACGAGACCGCAGCTCGTTCGTGCGGTTAAAGCGAGCCGCTGTGCTGGTGCAGGCCGCGTACAGGGGCCGGCGCATCAGGAGGAGGCTGGCGCTCCAGGCCGAGGCCGTGGTGCTCCTCCAGTCCCAGTGGAGGTGCCTGGTCCAAAGGCGGCTCTTCCAGCGGCAGAAGGAGGCGGTGCTGACCGTACAGAGAAGACTTCGCGCTTTGTGGCTGGGAAAACAGCAGCGTGCCGACTACAGCCGCCTGAGACGCGCCGCACTCGCTCTGCAGACGCACTGGAGGAGGCGCGCCGCACGCACACAGGTCAGTTCTACTTCCTCTTCTGATGCCTCCTCCTCTGCCTCCTCCTCTGATGTCTCCTCTGATGCCTTCTCCTCCTCAGGAGCTGGAGGTAGCTCGTGCTCAGAGTAGGCTGCGCTTCACTGCAGCAGTGTTCTTCCACCTTCAGGCCGTGAGGATCCAGAGGGTGCTACGGGGACACTGGGCCCTGGAGTCTGCACGATCTCAGCTCCACGCGGTCCTCACTGTTCAGGTACAGTCTGCACCACAGGTCTCTCTCTCTCTGGTCTCTCTCTCTGGTCTCTCTCTCTCTGGTCTCTCTCATAGTTAAAGTCTCAGATCCAAACTGAAGCTGATTCTCTCTGAGCTAACGGTGTCTCCTCCCACAGCGCTGCGTGAGGGCGTGGCTTCAGAGGAGGCGTTTCCGTGAATACCGGAGACGTGTGGTCACGGCGCAGAGAGCGGCGAGACGCTGGCTCCACCGTCGCCAGGACGCCGCACACACCATTCAGCGAGCGGCTCGACACTTCCTGCTGCGCCGCCAACAAGAGAGAGTCCAGAGAGGCATCATCAAAGCACAGGTACACAGACCAGAGGGAGAGAGACCAGAGGGAGAGAGACCAGAGGGAGAGAGACCAGAGGGAGAGAGACCGGAGGGAGAGAGACCAGAGGGAGAGAGACCGGAGGGAGAGAGACCGGAGGGAGAGGAGACCGGAGGGAGAGGAGACCGGAGGGAGAGGAGACCGGAGGGAGAGGAGACCGGAGGGAGAGGAGACCGGAGGGAGAGGAGACCGGAGGGAGAGAGACCAGAGGGAGAGAGACCAGAGGGAGAGAGACCAGAGGGAGAGAGACCGGAGGGAGAGAGACCGGAGGGAGAGGAGACCGGAGGGAGAGGAGACCGGAGGGAGAGGAGACCGGAGGGAGAGGAGACCGGAGGGAGAGGAGACCGGAGGGAGAGGAGACCGGAGGGAGAGGAGACCAGAGGGAGAGGAGACCGGAGGGAGAGGAGAGGAGACCGGAGGGAGAGGAGAGGAGACCGGAGGGAGAGGAGAGGAGACCGGAGGGAGAGAGACCAGAGGGAGAGAGCATATCTAGACCATAGTGTTCTCCTCCTTCAGGCTCTGTGGAGAGGACACCGCTGTCGCCGTGGAGACGAGCCCCGTGTGGTGGCGCTGAGGCGGCGGTTGGAGGCGGTCTCGGCAAGGGTCCGGGACGAGGACAAACTCTGCCACAAAACGTCCCGAGCTCTGGACTCTCTGCTGCGGCACAAGACCTTCTCCTGCGTCCTGGAGGCCCTCAGGAACCTGGGTACTCACACTGCACACAGACGCAGACACACACACACACACATACACAGACACACACACATACACAGACACACACACAAACGAAGACACACACACATACACAGACACATACATACACACACAGACACACACACATACACACATACACAGACACACACACACACACAGACACACACACACACACAGACACACACACAGACACACACACATACAGACACACACACATACACAGACACACACACATACAGACACACACACATAGACAGACACACACACAGACAAAGACACACAGACGCAGAGAGACACACACACATACACAGACACACACATACACAGACGCAGAGAGACACACACATACACAGACGCAGAGAGACACACACATACACAGACGCAGAGAGACACACACATACACAGACACATACACACACATACAGACACATACACACACACACACAGACGCAGAGACACACACCCTGTTACTAGACAGTTAGAAGAAAACGTTTGTGGCTTGTGTGTACTCTCTCTGGTCTCTCTCTGGTCTCTCTCTGGTCTCTCTCTGGTCTCTCTCTCTCTGGTCTCTCTCTCTGGTCTCCTGTTTCTCTCGCTCTGGTCTCTCTCTCTCTGGTCTCTCTCTCTCTCTCTCTGGTCTCCTGTTTCTCTCTCTCTGGTCTCTCTCTCTCTCTCTCTGGTCTCCTGTTTCTCTCTCTCTGGTCTCTCTCGCTCTGGTTTCTCTCTCTCTGGTCTCTCTCGCTCTGGTCTCTCTCTCTCTGGTCTCTCTCTCTCTTGGGTTTAGGTTATTGAAGAGTGAGAGAGGGTTTCTCAGCCTTTTTAAAACCACTCATTTCATTTTTAGAGAAAGAGTGAAGTTGTAAATATTTCCTCCTGAGAACGTTGTGCTTGTTCATAAAGTTTATTCATTTTGACTGTAAAAATGTAAATGAATGTATACGATGTGCCTCGCGGTGCCTCACCAGCTGTTGTTGAGGTTGTGGGTGTGATTCCAGAGACGGCCACACGTCTATCTCCGGAGTGCTGTGAGCGGCTGGTGGAGAGCGGGGCCACGGACGCCATCTTTAAACTAATCCGCTGCTGCAACCGGAGCGTCCCGAGTATGGAGGTCATCAACGCCGCCCTGCAGGTGCTGCGCAACCTGTCCAAGGTAGACACTGACCTCTGACCTGTCCTGTCCTCTGTCCTGTCCTCTGTCTTCTGTCCTGTCCTCTGTCTTCTGTCCTGACCTCTGTCCTGTCCTCTGTCTTCTGTCCTGTCCTCTGTCCTCTGTCTTCTGTCCTGTCCTCTGTCCTGTCCTCTGTCTTCTGTCCTGACCTCTGTCCTGTCCTCTGTCTTCTGTCCTGACCTCTGTCCTGTCCTCTGTCTTCTGTCCTGTCCTCTGTCCTGTCCTCTGTCTTCTGTCCTGACCTCTGTCCTGTCCTCTGTCTTCTGTCCTGTCCTCTGTCCTGTCCTCTGTCTTCTGTCCTGACCTCTGTCCTGTCCTCTGTCTTCTGTCCTGTCCTCTGTCCTGTCCTCTGTCTTCTGTCCTGTCCTCTGTCCTCTGTCTTCTGTCCTGTCCTCTGTCCTCTGTCTTCTGTCCTGTCCTCTGTCCTGTCCTCTGTCTTCTGTCCTGTCCTCTGTCTTCTGTCCTGACCTCTGTCCTGTCCTCTGTCTTCTGTCCTGTCCTCTGTCTTCTGTCCTGTCCTCTGTCCTGTCCTCTGTCTTCTGTCCTGTCCTCTGTCTTCTGTCCTGACCTCTGTCCTGTCCTCTGTCTTCTGTCCTGACCTCTGTCCTGTCCTGTCCTCTGTCTTCTGTCCTGACCTCTGTCCTGTCCTGTCCTCTGTCTTCTGTCCTGACCTCTGTCCTGTCCTGTCTTCTGTCCTGTCTTCTGTCTTCTGTCCTGTCCTCTGTCCTGTCCTCTGTCTTCTGTCCTGACCTCTGTCCTGTCCTCTGTCTTCTGTCCTGACCTCTGTCCTGTCCTCTGTCTTCTGTCCTGTCCTCTGTCCTGTCCTCTGTCTTCTGTCCTGACCTCTGTCCTGTCCTCTGTCTTCTGTCTGTCCTGTCCTCTGTCTTCTGTCCTGTCCTCTGTCCTGTCCTCTGTCTTCTGTCCTGTCCTCTGTCCTGTCTTCTGTCCTGTCCTCTGTCCTCTGTCTTCTGTCCTGTCTTCTGTCCTGTCCTCTGTCCTGTCCTCTGTCTTCTGTCCTGACCTCTGTCCTGTCCTCTGTCTTCTGTCCTGTCCTGTCTTCTGTCCTGACCTCTGTCCTGTCCTCTGTCTTCTGTCCTGACCTCTGTCCTGTCCTCTGTCTTCTGTCCTGTCCTCTGTCCTGTCCTCTGTCTTCTGTCCTGACCTCTGTCCTGTCCTCTGTCTTCTGTCCTGTCCTCTGTCTTCTGTCCTGACCTCTGTCCTGTCCTGTCTTCTGTCCTGTCCTCTGTCTTCTGTCCTGACCTCTGTCCTGTCCTGTCTTCTGTCCTGTCTTCTGTCCTGTCTTCTGTCCTGTCCTCTGTCCTGTCCTCTGTCTTCTGTCCTGTCTTCTGTCCTGTCCTCTGTCCTCTGTCTTCTGTCCTGTCCTCTGTCCTCTGTCTTCTGTCCTGACCTCTGTCCTGTCCTCTGTCTTCTGTCCTGTCTTCTGTCCTGTCTTCTGTCCTGTCCTCTGTCCTGTCCTCTGTCCTGTCCTCTGTCTTCTGTCCTGTCTTCTGTCCTGTCTTCTGTCCTGTCTTCTGTCTGTCCTCTGTCTTCTGTCCTGACCTCTGTCCTGTCCTGTCTTCTGTCCTGTCCTCTGTCTTCTGTCCTGACTCTGTCCTGTCCTGTCTTCTGTCCTGTCCTCTGTCCTGTCTCTGTCTGTCTTGTCTGTCCTGTCCTCTGTCCTGTCTGTCTTCTGTCCTGTCCTGTCCTCTGTCCTGTCTTGTCTTCTGTCCTGTCCTCTGTCCTGTCCTGTCTTCTGTCCTGTCTTCTGTCCTGTCCTCTGTCCTGTCCTCTGTCTTCTGTCCTGACCTCTGTCCTGTCCTCTGTCTTCTGTCCTGTCCTCTGTCCTGTCCTCTGTCTTCTGTCCTGACCTCTGTCCTGTCCTCTGTCTTCTGTCCTGACCTCTGTCCTGTCCTCTGTCTTCTGTCCTGTCCTCTGTCCTGTCCTCTGTCTTCTGTCCTGACCTCTGTCCTGTCCTCTGTCTTCTGTCCTGTCCTCTGTCTTCTGTCCTGTCCTCTGTCCTGTCCTCTGTCTTCTGTCCTGTCCTCTGTCTTCTGTCCTGTCCTCTGTCCTCTGTCTTCTGTCCTGTCCTCTGTCCTGTCCTCTGTCTTCTGTCCTGTCCTCTGTCTTCTGTCCTGTCCTCTGTCCTGTCCTCTGTCTTCTGTCCTGTCCTCTGTCTTCTGTCCTGTCCTCTGTCCTGTCCTCTGTCTTCTGTCCTGTCCTCTGTCTTCTGTCCTGCTCTGTCCTGTCCTCTGTCTTCTGTCCTGTCCTGTCTGTCCTGTCCTGTCTGTCCTGTCCTGTCTTCTGTCCTGTCCTCTGTCTTCTGTCCTTGTCTGTCCTCTGTCTTCTGTCCTGTCCTGTCCTGTCCTCTGTCTCTGTCCTGTCCTCTGTCCTCTGTCTCTGTCCTGTCCTCTGTCCTCTGTCCTCTGTCTTCCTGTCTGTCCTGTCCTCTGTCTTCTGTCCTGACCTCTGTCCTGTCCTCTGTCTTCTGTCCTGACCTCTGTCCTGTCCTCTGTCTTCTGTCCTGTCCTCTGTCCTGTCCTCTGTCTTCTGTCCTGACCTCTGTCCTGTCCTCTGTCTTCTGTCCTGTCCTGTCTTCTGTCCTGACCTCTGTCCTGTCCTGTCTTCTGTCCTGTCCTCTGTCTTCTGTCCTGACCTCTGTCCTGTCCTGTCTTCTGTCCTGTCTTCTGTCCTGTCCTCTGTCCTGTCCTCTGTCTTCTGTCCTGACCTCTGTCCTGTCCTCTGTCCTCTGTCTTCTGTCCTGACCTCTGTCCTGTCCTCTGTCTTCTGTCCTGTCTTCTGTCCTGTCTTCTGTCCTGTCCTCTGTCCTGTCCTCTGTCTTCTGTCCTGTCTTCTGTCCTGTCCTCTGTCCTCTGTCTTCTGTCCTGACCTCTGTCCTGTCCTCTGTCTTCTGTCCTGTCCTCTGTCTTCTGTCCTGACCTCTGTCCTGTCCTGTCTTCTGTCCTGTCCTCTGTCCTCTGTCTTCTGTCCTGACCTCTGTCCTGTCCTCTGTCTTCTGTCCTGTCTTCTGTCCTGTCTTCTGTCCTGTCTTCTGTCCTGTCCTCTGTCCTCTGTCTTCTGTCCTGACCTCTGTCCTGTCCTGTCTTCTGTCCTGTCTTCTGTCCTGTCCTCTGTCTTCTGTCCTGACCTCTGTCCTGTCCTCTGTCTTCTGTCCTGTCTTCTGTCCTGTCTTCTGTCCTGTCTTCTGTCCTGTCCTCTGTCCTCTGTCTTCTGTCCTGACCTCTGTCCTGTCCTCTGTCTTCTGTCCTGTCTTCTGTCCTGTCTTCTGTCCTGTCCTCTGTCCTGTCCTCTGTCTTCTATCCTGTCTTCTGTCCTGTCCTCTGTCCTCTGTCTTCTGTCCTGACCTCTGTCCTGTCCTCTGTCCTCTGTCTTCTGTCCTGACCTCTGTCCTGTCCTCTGTCTTCTGTCCTGTCTTCTGTCCTGTCCTCTGTCTTGTCCTCTGACCCTCGTCTCTGTCCTCAGTACCACCGGACCATTGAGGCTGTGTTCAGTGTGGAGCTCTCAGTGGAGACGCTGCTCCACCTGCTGCAGCGGTACAGGGAGAAGGCCGGAGACAAAACGGCCGACAAGGGAGGAAGCATCTTCACCAAGACCTGCTTCCTGCTGGTGCTGCTGGTGCAGGAGCGGGGGAGAGCACAGGTACGGGGGAGAGCACAGGTACGGGGGAGAGCACAGGTACGAGGGAGACGTCTGTGTGAGGGGCAGAGCACAGGTACGGGGGAGACTTCTGTGTGAGGGGCAGAGCACAGGTACGGGGGAGACTTCTGTGTGAGGGGCAGAGCACAGGTACGAGGGAGACGTCTGTGTGAGGGGCAGAGCACAGGTACGAGGGAGACTTCTGTGTGAGGGGCAGAGCACAGGTACGAGGGAGACGTCTGTGTGAGGGGCAGAGCACAGGTACGGGGGAGACTTCTGTGTGAGGGGCAGAGCACAGGTACGAGGGAGACGTCTGTGTGAGGGGCAGAGCACAGGTACGAGGGAGACGTCTGTGTGAGGGGCAGAGCACAGGTACGAGGGAGACGTCTGTGTGAGGGGCAGAGCACAGGTACGGGGGAGACTTCTGTGTGAGGGGCAGAGCACAGGTACGAGGGAGACGTCTGTGTGAGGGGCAGAGCACAGGTACGAGGGAGACGTCTGTGTGAGGGGCAGAGCACAGGTACGAGGGAGACGTCTGTGTGAGGGGGAGAGCACAGGTACGAGGTAGACGTCTGTGCGAGGGGGAGAGCACAGGTACGAGGGAGACGTCTGTGCGAGGGGCAGAGCACAGGTACGAGGGAGAAGTCTGTGTGAGGGGGAGAGCACAGGTACGAGGTAGACGTCTGTGCGAGGGGGAGAGCACAGGTACGAGGGAGACGTCTGTGTGAGGGGGAGAGCACAGGTACGAGGGAGACGTCTGTGTGAGGGGGAGAGCACAGGTACGGGGGAGACTTCTGTGTGAGGGGGAGAGCACAGGTACGGGGGAGACTTCTGTGTGAGGGGGAGAGCACAGGTACGGGGGAGACTTCTGTGTGAGGGGGAGAGCACAGGTACGAGGCAGACGTCTGATCTAAAGTCCTGCTTCAGGAGGTGATGAAGATCCCCAAAGCCCTGGAGCAGCTGCAGAGCATCTACCGCCTCACGGCGCGGAAACACAAGATGGACGCCGCAAGGACCATGGCCAAACACAAGATGGACGCCTCACTCAACGGCAACTTCTTCATCCGGGCCACGCCACGGAGAAGCAGACCGCAACCCAGGTTAGACCCCTGACCCTGTGACCTCTGACCCTGTGACCTCTGACCCTGTGACCTCTGACCCTGTGACCTCTGACCCTGAGACCTCTGACCCTGAGACCTGTGACCCCTGACCCTGAGTGTGTTGTTGCAGGTTTGCCCCAGACTGGGTCCTCCGCAGGGACTCGGCCCAGGACCTGGTGGACCCCTGCAGAGCGCTGCAGACTCTGGCCGAGGCTCTGGACTTCACTCTTTAAACTTTTATTGAAAAACGCCAAAAATAAATGTTTTTTTAAAGACTTTGTTTTTATCAGTTTCCTTTGAACTAATAAACCCGGGACCGAGGCCGTAGACCCGGGGCCGAGGCCGTAGACCCGGGGCCGAGGCCGTAGACCCGAGGCCGAGGCGTCTCCAGCAGGGGGCTCCATGTGCAGCAAAGGGACCAGAGAGAGCACATGGACCGGAGAGAGCACAGGGACCGGAGAGACTATAAGCAGAGGGACCAGAGAGACTATAAGCACAGGGACCAGAGAGAGCACAGGGACCGGAGAGACTATAAGCACAGGGACCAGAGAGACTATAAGCACAGGGACCAGAGAGACTATAAGCACAGGGACCAGAGAGACTATAAGCACAGGGACCAGAGAGAGCACATGGACCAGAGAGAGCACAGGGACCAGAGAGAGCACATGGACCAGAGAGAGCACATGGACCAGAGAGAGCACCTGGACCAGAGAGAGCACATGGACCAGAGAGAGCACAGGGACCAGAGAGAGCACAGGGACCAGAGTGACTATGAGCACAGGGACCAGAGAAAGCACAGGGACCAGAGAGAGCACAGGGACCAGAGAGAGCACAGGGACCAGAGTGACTATGAGCACAGGGACCAGAGAAAGCACTGGGACTGACCTTGAACATGAGAGAATCTTCTGCAACAAAAACATCTGAGACAGTTTGACCCTGTGCTCTTAGATCTGCTGTGTCTGTCTCATAAGGATCTGGTTACCGTGGTGACCTGCACCAGCTGTTCTTATAAATGAGTGTTTTCATTTGTCATCACATGTCGGAACATTTAAATATTCATGAACAACAGTATAAAACTATGAAAGTCCCTTTGCTGCGGAATCAGGACAAATCCACTGTTGGTTTAAAGAAGCTCAGAGGAATGGGCCCAAAGTCCACGGTTTTATCAGTTTAATTTACTGGAACTGAGCTGTTCTGTAAGTTACAGAGACCAGAGAGAGAGACCAGAGAGAGACCAGGGAGAGAGACCAGAGAGAGACCAGAGAGAGAGACCAGAGAGAGACCAGAGAGAGAGACCAGAGAGAGAGACCAGAGAGAGACCAGAGAGAGACCAGAGAGAGAGACCAGAGAGAGAGACCAGAGAGAGAGACCAGAGAGAGACCAGGGAGAGAGACCAGAGAGAGAGACCAGAGAGAGACCAGAGAGAGAGACCAGAGAGACCAGAGAGAGACCAGGGAGAGAGACCAGGGAGAGAGACCAGAGAGTGACCAGAGAGAGAGACCAGAGAGAGACCAGAGAGAGACCAGGGAGAGAGACCAGAGAGAGACCAGAGAGAGAGACCAGAGAGAGAGACCAGAGAGAGAGACCAGAGAGAGAGACCAGAGAGAGACCAGAGAGAGAGACCAGAGAGAGAGACCAGAGAGAGACCAGAGAGAGAGACCAGAGAGAGAGACCAGAGAGAGAGACCAGAGAGAGACCAGGGAGAGAGACCAGAGAGAGAGACCAGAGAGAGACCAGAGAGAGAGACCAGAGAGAGACCAGGGAGAGAGACCAGGGAGAGAGACCAGAGAGTGACCAGAGAGAGAGACCAGAGAGAGACCAGAGAGAGACCAGAGAGAGACCAGGGAGAGAGACCAGAGAGAGACCAGAGAGAGAGACCAGAGAGAGAGACCAGAGAGAGAGACCAGAGAGAGACCAGAGAGAGAGACCAGAGAGAGAGACCAGAGAGAGACCAGAGAGAGAGACCAGAGAGAGAGACCAGAGAGAGAGACCAGAGAGAGACCAGGGAGAGAGACCAGAGAGAGAGACCAGAGAGAGACCAGAGAGAGAGACCAGAGAGAGAGACCAGAGAGAGACCAGGGAGAGAGACCAGGGAGAGAGACCAGAGAGTGACCAGAGAGAGAGACCAGAGAGAGACCAGAGAGAGACCAGAGAGAGACCAGAGAGAGACCAGAGAGAGACCAAAGAGTTTGAACAAACAGTTTAATGAGGGGTTTGATGCAAACTGGGGGGACTCTCGCACAAGTATTCCACTGTGGTTTTACTGCAAAGGACAAATAAACTGAATCTGATGAAAATGTGTTTCTCCAGTGAAAGTGGAGCACCTGATCCAACCGCGGCCTTTGATTGGTCGGTTCAGTGAGAATGAACACAACTGTTTTCACAAAGTTTTATTTGATTGAACAAAATATGAAAAAAACCTTTCTCTGCAGCAAAAGTGACGGAGACGATTCTTCAGCCTCAAAGAACATCTCTGGAAGCTGGAAAAGAAGACATTTACATCTGGTCTTTCTCTGGTCTCTCTCTGGTCTCTCTCTCTGGTCTCTTTCTCTCTGGTCTCTCTCTGGTCTCTCTCTGGTCTCTCTCTCTGGTCTCTCTGGTCTCTCTCTGGTCTCTCTCTGGTCTCTCTCTCTGGTCTCTCTCTCTGGTCTCTCTCTGGTCTCTCTCTCTGGTCTCTCTCTGGTCTCTCTGGTCTCTCTCTGGTCTCTCTCTGGTCTCTCTCTCTGGTCTCTCTCTCTGGTCTCTCTCTGGTCTCTCTGGTCTCTCTCTCTGGTCTCTCTCTGGTCTCTCTCTCTGGTCTCTCTCTCTGGTCTCTCTCTCTGGTCTCTCTCTGGTCTCTCTCTCTGGTCTCTCTCTCTGGTCTCTCTCTGGTCTCTCTCTCTGGTCTCTCTCTGGTCTCTCTCTCTGGTCTCTCTCTCTGGTCTCTCTCTCTGGTCTCTCTCTGGTCTCTCTCTGGTCTCTCTCTGGCCTCTCTCTCCCGGTCTCTCTCTGGTCTCTCCTCTGGTCTCTCTCTGTCTGGTCTCTCTCTGGTCTCTCTCTGGTCTCTCTCTCTGGTCTCTCTCTGGTCTCTTTATCTCTGGTCTCTCTCTCTGGTCTCTCTCTGGTCTCTCTCTGGTCTCTCTCTCTGGTCTTTCATATATAGATACAAACCGACACAGAAGATGTCGTGCTGGTCCCAGGTGCCGTTGTAGCAGCGATAGTCCGGGTTTCCCTCCATGGTGAATCCGTCTCTGCACTGGTATGTGAGCACGGTACCAGAGGAGTACTGCTCCTTCACTGGTGCCAGGACCAGTGCGTTCTCTCTCCTCGGCGGAACTCTGCACAGCCTCAACTCGGCTGAAATAAACAACACACTCAGCAAACTGTCTGGTCTCTCTCTCTGGTCTCTCTCTCTGGTCTCTTTCTCTCTGGTCTCTCTCTCTGGTCTCTCTCTGGTCTCTCTCTGGTCTCTCTCTCTGGTCTCTCTCTCTGGTCTCTCTCTGGTGTCTCTCTCTGGTCTCGCTCTCTGGTCTCTCTGGTCTCTCTCTGGTCTCTCTCTCTGGTCTCACTCACGTGTACAGATGTGTTCATAGTCCACCCCTGCTGGTGTCCATGTCCCCTGGTTGCAGGTGAGTTCCTGGTGTGGGAGCTGAGAGGTGTATCCGCTCTCACACTGCAGCGGGACGCTCTCTCCGTGACTGAAGCTTTGACGAGTGTACGTGACGTTCAGGTGAGGGATGGAGGGGGCGGGGCCACAGTCTGTGGCCTCTACACACACACAAGTATGCAGACACACACACACACACAAGTATGCAGACACACACACACACAAGTATGCAGACACACACACACACAAGTATGCAGACACACACACACACAAGTATGCAGACACACACACACACAAGTATGCAGACACACACACACACAAGTATGCAGACACACACACACACAAGTATGCAGACACACACACACACAAGTATGCAGACACACACACAAGTATGCAGACACACACACACACACACACACAAGTATGCAGACACACACACAAGTATGCAGACACACACACACACACAAGTATGCAGACACACACACAAGTATGCAGACACACACACACACAAGTATGCAGACACACACACAAGTATGCAGACACACACACAAGTATGCAGACACACACACACACACACACACACAAGTATGCAGACACACACACACACAAGTATGCAGACACACACACAAGTATGCAGACACACACACACACACACACACAAGTATGCAGACACACACACAAGTATGCAGACACACACACACACACAAGTATGCAGACACACACACAAGTATGCAGACACACACACACACAAGTATGCAGACACACACACACACACACACACACACAAGTATGCACACACACACACACACACAAGTATGCAGACACACACACACACAAGTATGCAGACACACACACACACACAAGTATGCAGACACACACACACAAGTATGCAGACACACACACACACACACACACACAAGTATGCAGACACACACACACACAAGTATGCAGACACACACACAAGTATGCAGACACACACACACACAAGTATGCAGACACACACACACACAAGTATGCAGACACACACACACAAGTATGCAGACACACACACACACGCACACACACACACACACACACAAGTATGCAGACACACACACACACAAGTATGCAGACACACACACACAAGTATGCAGACACACACACACACGCACACACACACACACACACACACACACACAAGTATGCAGACACACACACACACAAGTATGCAGACACACACACACAAGTATGCAGACACACACACACACACACACACACACACACACAAGTATGCAGACACACACACACACAAGTATGCAGACACACACACACAAGTATGCAGACACACACACACACACACACACACACAAGTATGCAGACACACACACACACAAGTATGCAGACACACACACACACAAGTATGCAGACACACACACACACAAGTATGCAGACACACACACACACAAGTATGCAGACACACACACACACAAGTATGCAGACACACACACACAAGTATGCAGACACACACACACACGCACACACACACACACACACACACAAGTATGCAGACACACACACACACACACACACACAAACACACACACACACACACACAGTGCTTTTAAAGGTTACGCACATAACTACGGTTCTATGAATCCCAAACACCAGCGCAGCTTCCTGTCACTCAGAACCCTTTCGGTCTCTGAGAAGGTTCTGCAGGAGTATTGGATCAATGAGGATTATACAGCCTCCTATGGTCATCTGGTAGTCACAGGTGTGACACATGGTATTATAGGGCTGGAAAGTCTCGTCCCAGAAGCACTTCTGGTTCTTTGCTTGGATACAAACAAACCATCAGCTGTTGGAAGAGGCGCTTTAAATGAATTGTTGATTGTTTTCGGCTGTAATCAGAGTTTACTCGACACATGCCTTTGTTTGGTTTCCCAAAGACTGAAGCAGTTCTGATGAAACTGCTCTGATTTTACACACGGTTAGCTTGAATATGTATTCAAGCTAACTTGTAGCTAATGCTATCCTTTAAATAGAGCGCGGCTGAGCCTTTATTGTGGCTTGTATTTTAAGATAAGATAAACTTTATTGATCTCACACAGGAGAAATATTGTCTCTCTAATATTTATGTATTTGAGAGATAAAGGAGGAACATATTAAATAACATTTAACAAATGTTCAAAAATAACAGAAAACGGACAATCCTTAGTAATAAATGATTAGTAACAAACTACATCATGTTATCTTTGACAGACAGCAAAAAGGAAAAAGACCTGAAGTGAAGCTGCAGTGAGTGGACCTGAAGTGGACCTGAAGTGGACCTGAAGTGGATCATAAACAGGTCAGAGTCATATAGAAACTTCAGGTCAGAGTCATATAGAAACTTCAGCTCAGAGTCATATAGAAACTTCAGCTCAGAGTCATATAGAAACTTCAGGTCAGAGTCATATAGAAACTTCAGGTCAGAGTCTCATAGAAACTTCAGAGTCATATAGAAACTTCAGGTCAGAGTCATATAGAAACTTCAGGTCAGAGTCATATAGAAACTTCAGGTCAGAGTCTCATAGAAACTTCAGGTCAGAGTCTCATAGAAACTTCAGGTCAGAGTCATATAGAAACTTCAGGTCAGAGTCATATAGAAACTTCAGGTCAGAGTCATATAGAAACTTCAGGACAGAGTCATATAGAAACTTCAGATCAGAGTCATATAGAAACTTCAGCTCAGAGTCATATAGAAACTTCAGCTCAGAGTCATATAGAAACTTCAGATCAGAGTCATATAGAAACTTCAGGTCAGAGTCATATAGAAACTTCAGGTCAGAGTCATATATAAACTTCAGGACAGAGTCATATAGAAACTTCAGGTCAGAGTCATATAGAAACTTCAGGTCAGAGTCATAAAGAAACTTCAGCTCAGAGTCATATAGAAACTTCAGATCAGAGTCATATAGAAACTTCAGGTCAGAGTCATATAGAAACTTCAGGACAGAGTCATATAGAAACTTCAGGTCAGAGTCATATAGAAACTTCAGGTCAGAGTCATATAGAAACTTCAGCTCAGAGTCATATAGAAACTTCAGCTCAGAGTCATATAGAAACTTCAGGTCAGAGTCATATATAAACTTCAGGACAGAGTCATATAGAAACTTCAGGTCAGAGTCATATAGAAACTTCAGGTCAGAGTCATATAGAAACTTCAGCTCAGAGTCATATAGAAACTTCAGGTCAGAGTCATATATAAACTTCAGGACAGAGTCATATAGAAACTTCAGGACAGAGTCATATAGAAACTTCAGGTCAGAGTCATATAGAAACTTCAGGTCAGAGTCATATAGAAACTTCAGCTCAGAGTCATATAGAAACTTCAGATCAGAGTCATATAGAAACTTCAGGTCAGAGTCATATAGAAACTTCAGGACAGAGTCATATAGAAACTTCAGGTCAGAGTCATATAGAAACTTCAGGTCAGAGTCATATAGAAACTTCAGCTCAGAGTCATATAGAAACTTCAGCTCAGAGTCATATAGAAACTTCAGGTCAGAGTCATATATAAACTTCAGGACAGAGTCATATAGAAACTTCAGGTCAGAGTCATATAGAAACTTCAGGTCAGAGTCTCATAGAAACTTCAGCTCAGAGTCATATAGAAACTTCAGGTCAGAGTCTCATAGAAACTTCAGAGTCATATAGAAACTTCAGGTCAGAGTCATATAGAAACTTCAGGTCAGAGTCATATAGAAACTTCAGGTCAGAGTCTCATAGAAACTTCAGGTCAGAGTCTCATAGAAACTTCAGGTCAGAGTCATATAGAAACTTCAGGTCAGAGTCATATAGAAACTTCAGCTCAGAGTCATATATAAACTTCAGGTCAGAGTCATATAGAAACTTCAGCTCAGAGTCATATAGAAACTTCAGCTCAGAGTCATATAGAAACTTCAGCTCAGAGTCATATATAAACTTCAGGTCAGAGTCATATAGAAACTTCAGCTCAGAGTCATATAGAAACTTCAGCTCAGAGTCATATAGAAACTTCAGATCAGAGTCATATAGAAACTTCAGGTCAGAGTCATATAGAAACTTCAGGTCAGAGTCATATAGAAACTTCAGGACAGAGTCATATAGAAACTTCAGGTCAGAGTCATATAGAAACTTCAGGTCAGAGTCATATAGAAACTTCAGCTCAGAGTCATATAGAAACTTCAGATCAGAGTCATATAGAAACTTCAGGTCAGAGTCATATAGAAACTTCAGGACAGAGTCATATAGAAACTTCAGGTCAGAGTCATATAGAAACTTCAGGTCAGAGTCATATAGAAACTTCAGCTCAGAGTCATATAGAAACTTCAGCTCAGAGTCATATAGAAACTTCAGGTCAGAGTCATATATAAACTTCAGGACAGAGTCATATAGAAACTTCAGGTCAGAGTCATATAGAAACTTCAGGTCAGAGTCTCATAGAAACTTCAGCTCAGAGTCATATAGAAACTTCAGGTCAGAGTCATATATAAAACTTCAGGACAGAGTCATATAGAAACTTCAGGACAGAGTCATATAGAAACTTCAGGTCAGAGTCATATAGAAACTTCAGGTCAGAGTCATATAGAAACTTCAGCTCAGAGTCATATAGAAACTTCAGATCAGAGTCATATAGAAACTTCAGGTCAGAGTCATATAGAAACTTCAGGACAGAGTCATATAGAAACTTCAGGTCAGAGTCATATAGAAACTTCAGGTCAGAGTCATATAGAAACTTCAGCTCAGAGTCATATAGAAACTTCAGGTCAGAGTCATATAGAAACTTCAGGTCAGAGTCATATATAAACTTCAGGACAGAGTCATATAGAAACTTCAGGTCAGAGTCATATAGAAACTTCAGGTCAGAGTCTCATAGAAACTTCAGCTCAGAGTCATATAGAAACTTCAGGTCAGAGTCATATATAAACTTCAGGACAGAGTCATATAGAAACTTCAGGACAGAGTCATATAGAAACTTCAGGTCAGAGTCATAAAGAAACTTCAGGTCAGAGTCATATAGAAGCTTCAGGTCAGAGTCATATAGAAACTTCAGGTCAGAGTCATATAGAAACTTCAGGTCAGAGTCATATAGAAACTTCAGGTCAGAGTCATATAGAAACTTCAGGTCAGAGTCATATAGAGACTTCAGCTCAGAGTCATATAGAAACTTCAGGTCAGAGTCATAAAGAAACTTCAGGTCAGAGTCATATAGAAACTTCAGCTCAGAGTCATATAGAAACTTCAGCTCAGAGTCATATAGAAACTTCAGGTCAGAGTCATATAGAAACTTCAGGTCAGAGTCATATAGAAACTTCAGGTCAGAGTCATAAAGAAACTTCAGGTCAGAGTCATATAGAAACTTCAGCTCAGAGTCATATAGAAACTTCAGCTCAGAGTCATATAGAAACTTCAGGTCAGAGTCATATAGAAACTTCAGGTCAGAGTCATATAGAAACTTCAGGTCAGAGTCATATATAAACTTCAGGACAGAGTCATATAGAAACTTCAGGTCAGAGTCATATAGAAACTTCAGATCAGAGTCATATAGAAACTTCAGGTCAGAGTCATATAGAAACTTCAGGTCAGAGTCATATAGAAACTTCAGGACAGAGTCATATAGAAACTTCAGGTCAGAGTCATATAGAAACTTCAGGTCAGAGTCATATAGAAACTTCAGGTCAGAGTCATATAGAAACTTCAGCTCAGAGTCATATAGAAACTTCAGGTCAGAGTCATATAGAAACTTCAGGTCAGAGTCATATAGAAACTTCAGGTCAGAGTCATATAGAAACTTCAGGTCAGAGTCATATAGAAACTTCAGATCAGAGTCATATAGAAACTTCAGATCAGAGTCATATAGAAACTTCAGATCAGAGTCATATAGAAACTTCAGATCAGAGTCATATAGAAACTTCAGGTCAGAGTCATATAGAAACTTCAGGTCAGAGTCATATAGAAACTTCAGGTCAGAGTCATATAGAAACTTCAGATCAGAGTCATATAGAAACTTCAGGTCAGAGTCATATAGAAACTTCAGATCAGAGTCATATAGAAACTTCAGATCAGAGTCATATAGAAACTTCAGGTCAGAGTCATATAGAAACTTCAGGTCAGAGTCATATAGACACTTCAGGTCAGAGTCATATAGAAACTTCAGATCAGAGTCATATAGAAACTTCAGGTCAGAGTCATATATAAACTTCAGGTCATGGTCAGAGTTCACAGATTATTCCGACCGTTCACTCAGGTTTTTGTCCCAGAGACAGAATATTGTCCAAAACAAAACAGAAAAGTCCATGGAGGAGGAAGTCTGCGATCTCCGCACCGTGCACCGTGCACGTGTGGTTTGTTTGTATCCGCTTTCCAGCCCTATTATGTATTGTATTATTATTCAAACTCTGCATGCGCTCAAGGGGTCATTCAGTGCTATGCACCGCCCTCTGGTGGTCAGGAGGGAGGAAATAAAACCACAGATTTATGCCCAAAATGGGAACTGAACAAGTTTACTTTTTGGATGTTTTAGTCCGAGTCTCAGTCCGAGTCTCAGTCCGAGTCTCAGTCCGAGTCTCAGTCCGAGTCTCAGCCCGAGTCCCAGTCCGAGTCTCAGCCCTAGTCTCAGTCTCAGTCTCAGTCCCAGAGGAGGACCACCTACCAACACAGTCCTGGGTGGTCCAGCGGCCGCCCTCACACCTGGCCACGCCCCACCAGGCCTGGGACAGCAGCTTGAAGCCCGAGGAGCAGGTGTAGAACAGGTTCTTCTGACGCTCCAATGAGAATCCGTTGTGGATCTGGGCGTCTCCGCAGGTGCTGGGTTCTGCACACGGTGGTTACACATGTTTCTATCACAGCAACACAATCATCTCACTCTGTGTGTGTGTGTGTGTTTACCTGGGCAGGTGTGTTCTGGTCTCCACTTCCCTGACTGACAGCTCATGGTGAAGTCTGTGGCTCCGGTCGTGCAGCGCAGGTTCAGTTTGTGGCCGTTAGCGAACGGCGGGTTCCCGACACTCAACATCTGTGCGTTTGCAATGACCGGGGCTGATGTGCAAGGTACATCTGAACACACAAGTGATACAACTTACCTGTGTGTGTGTGTGTGTGTGTGTGTGTGTGTGTGTGTGTGTGTGTGTGTGTGTGTGTGTGTGTGTGCGCGCGCACTGGTTTTCATATATTTATGGGGACGAAAAAATGTATACACAGTCACCTCATGGGGACCGTATGCGGTATGGGGACCCAAAATCAAGTCCCCATGAGGAAAACAGTTAAAAAGCAATACATGAGCTGCTCTGAATGTTCCAATGCAGTTTTTAGCAATGGCCCAAAAAGCATGCTTTTTGATCACTGTGTATGTGTAAATTGTGCTCAGTAGCTCCCCCACATGGTTTTAGCTGGTATTGCACTCACTGCTCCACACACACATTTGTAGACTCTCCGCCCACTTCCTGGTCCCCGAATGGATGGATTTTCACAGCGAAAGGGTGTAACAGGTGGTAATTCAAGGAGTCATCAGAAGATGCCAAGAAGATGGCAGCAAAAGAAGTGCGAGCAGAATTAGAACACAAGGTAAACAGTTTTGCATGAATAAACAATTAATTTAGCTTAGGTAATTATTTTGCTAATCATCTTAAAGTATTGAGTTAAGTGTAGCCTTGTATTTTGATTTTATTTCACAGTAGAGTTGCATGCAACTCAGTATAAGGAGCTTATGTAAAGTAAAGGATTACTTTTTAAGCATAAATATTTTTATTCACTATAACTCATATTTGACCATAAAATTGTGTTAGCTAAAATTTCTCACATAGACTGATTGCAACATAATGTTTCGCTAGATTCAGTATCTAGTATAATATGTAGTATAGGAACATGTAATTCAGTTACTGTATAGAAACGAAAGGACTTTTCTTTATTTCTTTGTTGTTGTTGTTATTGTTAAAGAATACAAATTACAACCAGTATTCAACCAAAAGCAGGACAAGATAGCAGGGTAGCAGATTAGTTCAAATCATTACAGAAACTAATTGACAACTACATATTTTTGCTGTATTTTCACATTATGATCGCATTTAATTATGAAGGAGTTAATGAAAAATGAACTAATTGCTTTGGTAAGGTAGTGCATGAACAGAGTGATTCTAATCAGTGGCGTTTTGTCCCAGATGCAAAGGGAAGCATGGCATCCCTATTGTTTTGTCCATAATTTACATCAGATTGAGCATATTCAGAAACTGTATCATTCTTCAATGTGTTTATAGATGACCAGCACCACAGCTCATGACACGACTTTAGATGACGCCCATCCCTCTTCTCCACCTCTGAGTCAGATGGATGATAATGACAAGAATCCAAGCAACACTCTCAAAGAGGTATATGCATTTTACTTGTCTTTTTAAATGTGTTTGAATTTCTCTCTCCATTTGTAAGAAGCTTCAATGAAGAAAGACCACAGTTTTGATGATAGAGTTAGTGTGACAAAACAAGTCAACAAAACCAATAAATAATGTTAGTGTTGACAATGTATTTCCAGCAAATGCCATGTATAAATTAGATCAAACTCTTATTTAATCATCATTTTTTCTGGACTCTCATGATGTCCCCACATCACACTAAAATTAGAAGTGTGTAAAAGTGTCGAGGTCATAACTGTTTTGAAAGTCAGACTGTGGTAGTCTGGTCCCCATGAGAAACTGAAAGATTGTGTAAAGGAATGTCCCCACAAAACATGTTTTATGTTAAAATGTGTGAAAACAGAGGTTGCCAAGACAGAAAGGAAACTTTACTATAAAGTTGTTTTTTTCTGATGCTTTGTGCATGCTGGCATGCATGTCCTCTAGGAGAGTCTGCTTGCGTAGTTCTTGACTCTTGTTATATCTTATGAAGTGAGATTGTCTATTGGTTTCTTAAATCTCAATCTAAAACTTTTTGTTTTTTCTAAATGTGTTACAGATGACCAGCCCTACAGTGAGTGGTGTGGCTTTAGATGGCTCTTGTCCTTTCCTGTCTGTGAATCAGACGTTTGATGCTGCTGGTCCCAGTGACAGCCAACAGGTATATTCATAACATCACTTATTCATGTTATTTTGCTCTCTATATATGAACATTTATGACGATGGACATTAGTTTTCACGATAAACTATTGCGCATTAGCACAGCTGGCAATTTCTCATTATGCATTCAGAATGTGAGTGTTAGCAAAGTATTTCAGGCAGATTTAATTTGTCACAGGCATTTTTCTCTTGTTTAGTTATCAGTCTGTACTGGACACTCACGGTGTCCCCACACCACACTTTCACCAAGTGTGTGAGGAAAAACTGTGTAAAATGTTTAATATGGTCCCCATGAGGAAGTGAATTATTGTTTACAGAAATGTCCCCACAAAGCCTGTTTGATTCGAGATGTGTGAAGGCAGGCAGAGCTTGGCTGGGTAGGAAGGAATAGGAACGATAAAATTTGATTTGAAGTTTTATATCAGAAATTGGTTTTATGTGTTTCAACCAGGGATATTCTGTCAACACAATAGTTTATTTTCCTTATTGTTTTGTCCATAATTTACATCAGATTGAGCATATTCAGAAACTGTATCATTCTTCAATGTGTTTATAGATGACCAGCACCACAGCTTATGACATGACTTTAGATGACTCCCATCCCTCTTCTCCACCTCTCAGTCAGATGGATGATAATGACAAGAATCCAAGCAACACTCTTAAAGAGGTATATGCATTTTACTTATGTCTTTTTAAATGTGTTTGAATTTCTCTCTCCATTTGTAAGAAGCTTCAATGAAGAAAGACCACAGTTTTGATGATAGAGTTAGTGTGACAAAACAAGTCAACAAAACCAATAAATAATGTTAGTGTTTATTTATTTATTTATTTATTTGACAGGGACAGTGTACATTAATCAACATATGTCAACATATGTTGACAATGTATTTCCAGCAAATGCCATATATAAATTAGATCAAACTCTTATTGAATCATCATTTATTCTGGACTCTCATGATGTCCCCACATCACACTAAAATGTGAAGTGTGTAAAAGTGTCGAGGTCATAACTGTTTTGAAAGTCAGACTGTGGTCTGACTTTTTATTCTGGACTCTCATGATGTCCCCACATTACACTAAAATTAGAAGTGTGTAAAAGTGTCAAGGTCATGACTGTTTTGAAAGTCAGACTGTGGTAGTCTGGTCCCCATGAGAAACTGAAAGATTGTGTAAAGGAATGTCCCCACAAAACATGTTTTATGTTAAAATGTGTGAAAACAGAGGTTGCCAGGACAGAAAGGAAACTTTACTATAAAGTTGTTTTTTCTGATGCTTTGTGCATGCTGGCATGCATGTTCTCTAAGAGAGTCTGTTTGCGAAGTTCTTGACTCTTGTTATATGAAGTGAGATTGTCTAATGGTTTCTTAAATCCCAATCTGAAACATCTTTTTTTTTTTCTAAATGTATTACAGATGACCAGCCCTACAGTGAGTGGTGTGGCTTTAGATGGCTCTTGTCCTTTCCTGTCTGTGAATCAGACGTTTGATGCTGCTGGTCCCAGTGACAGCCAACAGGTATATTCATAACATCACTTATTCATGTTATTTTGCTCTCTATATATGAACATTTATGACGATGGACATTAGTTTTCACGATAAACTATTGCGCATTAGCACAGCTGGCAATTTCTCATTATGCATTCAGAATGTGAGTGTTAGCAAAGTATTTCAGGCAGATTTAATTTGTCACAGGCATTTTTCTCTTGTTTAGTTATCAGTCTGTACTGGACACTCACGGTGTCCCCACACCACACTTTCACCAAGTGTGTGAGGAAAAACTGTGTAAAATGTTTAATATGGTCCCCATGAGGAAGTGAATTATTGTTTACAGAAATGTCCCCACAAAGCCTGTTTGATTCGAGATGTGTGAAGGCAGGCAGAGCTTGGCTGGGTAGGAAGGAATAGGAACGATGAAATTTGATTTGAAGTTTTATATCAGAAATTGGTTTTATGTGTTTCATTCCAGGGATATTCTGTCAACACAATAGTTTATTTTCCTTATTGTTTTGTCCATAATTTACATCAGATTGAGCATATTCAGAAACTGTATCATTCTTTAGATGACGCCCATCCCTCTTCTCCACCTCTGAGTCAGATGGATGATAATGACAAGAATTCAAGCAACACTCTCAAAGAGGTATATGCATTTTACTTATGTCTTTTTAAATGTGTTTGAATTTCTCTCTCCATTTGTAAGAAGCTTCAATGAAGAAAGACCACAGTTTTGATGATAGAGTTAGTGTGACAAAACAAGTCAACAAAACCAATAAATAATAATAGGGGTGGAGCAAGATACCAGCATTTTATACTTCATGGTAAATGTGACTAATTAGGCTTTCTGATGAGATAGCTCTGGGGTGTTTTTTGATATGGACAATGTAAGTGATTACACAGCGTGCAAGTTCAAAAGACAGTTTGCTAATTGATGTTTGAGTGACAATGTAAGTTTACGTAAAGAGCGAATATTTTCACTTTGATTGAGGAACCTGGTCCATTACTGAAAAGGGTGAGAGCTTTAGTTTGGAATTCACTTCACTGTTCTGATCTTTTCTCTCTATTTGAAGGCAAACCCACACAGAAGAAGAAAAGTCCCTGGCAGAAGACAGAGGTTAATGACAGATGATGAAGTTCATCTCATCTCACATTGTACCAGGAAAAATGGACTGCGAGAAGTGTTTAAAGGCTGAACCTGAAATCGTTAAGAACCGGAACTGGCAGCACATAACATTTTATGTTTATAACCGCATTACAGCCTCCAAAAGGAAACTGCAATGTAACTAGCTTGTTGGTTACCAACTTCCTGGTAAGGCAGTTTTTCTTTTTTATTAAGTAGCTTTTAATTTAAACATTGCCCACTAAAAATGTCAAAATCTTAGGTTTTATTATTATTATTATTTTTTAAATACATACTGGGAACCCCTTTCATTGTTTACTGTTCAGACTTTAAGACTTCTTTCTGGATTCTTGACCAGACTGTTCTTCTGGGGTACCATGTTCAAATGTAAGAAGAGGGCTTTTTGTGTGCCTTTTGACCTAATCTGAGTCGATTTGGTGCACTGAATAAAATGTATTGTCATACACTTTATGTGAGTGTGCAATATCTATGTGTGACAGATATGATATGTGTGACACTACATTTAGCAAGCAAAAGAATTTTAAAAATGTGATTGTTTCATCCATCAGTATTCACATTCATTTTCCTTTATTGGAGGGTTTAATACAGATACTTGCCATTTGTCAGTAATACACCTGGTGCAATGTCCCCATTAATCACATATAAGTAGTGGGGGACCTTGTGTAAATTATGCAAATACATTTACATATATTTAAATTAGGTCCCTATTAATCATGTAAAATCGATTTTTCCCAAGTCCTCAGTTGTCATGGCCCAGCCATTACTCCATTAATTCTGACATTTGAAGTTGTGTATAAGCTAAGCTAGCCATAGTGGTTATACTTGATTTTTTTCATAGCTTTATAACATTTAGAAAGGCTGGTCCCTACATGTGATGAATAAAAAGTTGGTCCCCACAAACCATATAAACCCGTGTGTGTGTGTGTGTGTGTGTGTGTGTGTGTGTGTGTGTGTGTGTGTGTGTGTGTGTGTGTGTGTGTGTGTGTGTGTGTGTGTGTGTGTGTGTGTGTGTGTGTGTGTGTGTGTGTGTGTGTGTGTGTGTGTGTGTGTGTGTGTGTGTGTGTGTGTGTGTGTGTGTGTGTGTGTGTGTGTCAGCACTTCCCTATTGGGTTTCATTGAGCTAGAGCAGATTAACCCAGATTAATCGTCCATCTGTATACAGCATTTCCTTGGTTGATTACAGCCCTAGTATACAGTCTGTGTTAGCATTAGCATCTGTATACAGTCTGTGTTAGCATTAGCATCTGTATACAGTCTGTGTTAGCATTAGCATCTGTATACAGTCTGTGTTAGCATTAGCATCTGTCTACAGTCTGTGTTAGCATTAGCATCTGTATACAGTCTGTGTTAGCATTAGCATCTGTCTACAGTCTGTGTTAGCATTAGCATCTGTCTACAGTCTGTGTTAGCATTAGCATCTGTATACAGTCTGTGTTAGCATTAGCATCTGTATACAGTCTGTGTTAGCATTAGCATCTGTATACAGTCTGTGTTAGCATTAGCATCTGTATACAGCCTGTTAGCATTAGCATCTGCATACAGTCTGTGTTAGCATTAGCATCTGTATACAGTCTGTGTTAGCATTAGCATCTGTATACAGTCTGTGTTAGCATTAGCATCTGTATACAGTCTGTGTTAGCATTAGCATCTGTATACAGTCTGTGTTAGCATTGTCCATCTGTATACAGCCTGTTAGCATTAGCATCTGTATACAGCCTGTTAGCATTAGCATCTGTATACAGTCTGTTAGCATTAGCATCTGTATACAGCCTGTTAGCATTAGCATCTGTATACAGCCTGTTAGCATTAGCATCTGTATACAGTCTGTTAGCATTAGCATCTGTATACAGCCTGTGTTAGCATTAGCATCTGTATACAGTCTGTGTTAGCATTAGCATCTGTATACAGTCTGTGTTAGCATTAGCATCTGTCTACAGTCTGTGTTAGCATTAGCATCTGTATACAGTCTGTGTTAGCATTAGCCTCTGTATACAGCCTGTTAGCATTAGCATCTGTATACAGTCTGTGTTAGCATTAGCATCTGTATACAGTCTGTGTTAGCATTAGCATCTGTATACAGTCTGTGTTAGCATTAGCATCTGTATACAGTCTGTGTTAGCATTAGCATCTGTATACAGTCTGTGTTAGCATTAGCATCTGTCTACAGTCTGTGTTAGCATTAGCATCTGTCTTCCTGGTCCAGGCTGGGTACCTTCACATGTGCGGCTGTTGATCCAGGTCCCAGACTGACAGGTGACTTTGAAGCGGTCCTGTCCCCCGGTACAGCGGAACCACACATAGGCACCGTGCTCGTACAGCGCCTGCGACGCCTCCTCCATCTCTCCGTTGCTGAGTTCCGGCGCCGCGGCACAGGGTTTCTCTGCAGACAGACGTGTTACTCTCTCTGATCCGGGTCCCCAGCAGCTGACTCTCACCTTTACATGCAGTCAAGCCCTTCCAGTTGCCGTAGTGACAGGTGACGGGGAAGCGAACCCTCTCGTCGTAGCGGCATTTCAGGTTCAGTCTCGCGTTGTGCCGATATTTATCGTACTGAGGTCGATCAGTGATGTCTGTGTTTTTAAAGTCAGGTTTGGAGCATCCTCTTTCTGGAAAACATTTGGAATCAATGTTGGACAGAACTACAAGGTCTCTCTCTGGTCTCTCTCTGGTCTCTCTCTCTGGTCTCTCTCTCTGGTCTCTCTCTGGTCTCTCTCTCTGGTCTCTCTCTCTGGTCCCTCTCTGGTCTCCCTCTGGTCTCTCTCTGGTCTCTCTCTCTGGTCTCTCTCTGGTCTCTCTCTGGTCTCTCTCTCTGGTCTCTCTCTGGTCTCTCTCTGGTCTCTCTCTCTCGGTCTCTCTCTGGTCTCTCTCTCTGGTCTCTCTCTGGTCTCTCTCTGGTCTCTCTCTTGGTCTCTCTGGTCTCCCTCTGGTCTCTCTCTGGTCTCTCTCTCTGGTCTCTCTCTCTGGTCTCTCTCTCGGTCTCTCTCTCTGGTCTCTCTCTGGTCTCTCTCTCTGGTCTCTCTCTCTCTCTGGTCTCTCTCTCTGGTCTCTCTGGTCTCCCTCTGGTCTCTCTCTGGTCTCTCTCTGGTCTCTCTCTGGTCTCTCTCTCTGGTCTCTCTCTGGTCTCTCTCTGGTCTCTCTCTGTCTCTCTTCTCCCTCTGGTCTCTCTCTGGTCTCTCTCTCTGGTCTCTCTCTCTGGTCTCTTACTGGTCTCTCTCTGGTCTCTTACTGGTCTCTCTCTGGTCTCTGGTCTCTCTCCGGTCTCTCTCTGGTCTCTCTGGTCTCGCTCTCTGGTTTCTCTCTGGTCTCGCTCTCTGGTTTCTCTCTGGTCTCTCTCTGGTCTCTCTCTGGTCTCTCTCTGGTCTCTCTCTGGTCTCTCTCTGGTCTCTCTCTGGTCTCTCTCTCTGGTCTCTCTCTCTGGTCTCTCTCTGGTCTCTCTCTGGTCTCTCTCTCTGGTCCCTCTCTGGTCTCTCTCTGGTCCCTCTCTGGTCTCTTACTGGTCTCTTACTGGTCTCTTACTGGTCTCTCTCTGGTCTCTCTCTGGTCTCTCTTTGGTCTCTTACTGGTCTCTCTCTGGTCTCTTACTGGTCCCTCTCTGGTCTCTGGTCTCTCTCCGGTCTCTCTCTGGTCTCTCTGGTCTCGCTCTCTGGTTTCTCTCTGGTCTCTCTCTGGTCTCTCTCTGGTCTCTCTCTGGTCCCTCTCTGGTCTCTTACTGGTCTCTTACTGGTCTCTCTCTGGTCTCTCTCTGGTCTCTCTCTGGTCTCTCTCCGGTCTCTCTCTGGTCTCTCTCTGGTCTCTCTCTGGTCTCTCTCCGGTCTCTCTCTGGTCTCTCTGGTCTCGCTCTCTGGTTTCTCTCTGGTCTCGCTCTCTGGTCTCGCTCTCTGGTTTCTCTCTGGTCTCGCTCTCTGGTCTCGCTCTCTGGTTTCTCTCTGGTCTCCCTCTGGTCTCTGGTCTCGTTCTGGTCTGACCTGTGCACAGAGGTTGTGGGGTCAATCCGTTCCTGGTGCATGTGGCCTCCTTGCTGGTCTCTTCATAGTCCGTGTGGCACTTGTAGGTGACGGGCTTGTTCAGGTCCACCTGGTATTTCGGTGTCCTGCCCCAAATGTAAACGTGATCTCCAACTTTATCACATGTCACCACTGAAGACCAGAAGAGCAGAGGGTCAGGGAGCACAGGGACAGGGATCACAGGGACAGGGATCACAGGGACAGGGATCACAGGGACAGGGAGCACAGGGACAGGGATCACAGGGACAGGGAGCACAGGGTCATGGAGCACAGGGACAGGGAGCACAGGGACAGGGAGCACAGGGACAGGGATCACAGGGAGCATAGGGACAGGGATCACAGGGACAGGGATCACAGGGACAGGGAGCACAGGGACAGGGAGCACAGGGACAGGGATCACAGGGACAGGGAGCACAGGGTCATGGAGCACAGGGACAGGGAGCACAGGGACAGGGAGCACAGGGACAGGGATCACAGGGACAGGGAGCATAGGGACAGGGATCACAGGGACAGGGAGCACAGGGACATGGATCACAGGGACAGGGAGCATAGGGACAGGGATCACAGGGACAGGGAGCACAGGGACAGGGAGCACAGGGACAGGGATCACAGGGACAGGGAGCATAGGGACAGGGATCACAGGGACAGGGATCACAGGGACAGGGAGCACAGGGACAGGGAGCACAGGGACAGGGAGCACAGGGACAGGGAGCACAGGGACAGGGATCACAGGGACAGCGATCACAGGGACAGGGAGCACAGGGACAGGGATCACAGGGACAGGGAGCATAGGGACAGGGATCACAGGGACAGGGATCACAGGGACAGGGAGCACAGGGACAGGGAGCACAGGGACAGGGAGCACAGGGACAGGGAGCACAGGGACAGGGAGCACAGGGACAGGGAGCACAGGGACAGGGAGCACAGGGACAGGGATCACAGGGACAGGGAGCATAGGGACAGGGATCACAGGGACAGGGAGCACAGGGACAGGGAGCACAGGGACAGGGAGCATAGGGACAGGGATCACAGGGACAGGGATCACAGGGACAGGGAGCACAGGGACAGGGAGCACAAGGACATGGAGCACAGGGACAGGGAGCACAGGGACATGGAGCACAGGGACAGGGAGCACAGGGACAGGGAGCACAGGGACAGGGAGCACAGGGACAGGGAGCACACAGGGACATGGAGCACAGGGACAGGGAGCACAGGGACAGGGATCACAGGGACAGGGAGCATAGGGACAGGGATCACAGGGACAGGGAGCACAGGGACAGGGAGCACAGGGACAGGGAGCACAGGGACAGGGAGCACAGGGACAGGAGCACAGGGACAGGGAGCACAGGGACAGGGAGCACAGGGACAGGGAGCACAGGGACAGGGAGCAGAGGGACAGGGAGCACAGGGACATGGAGCACAGGGACAGGGAGCACAGGGACAGGGAGCACAGGGACAGGGAGCACAGGGACATGGAGCACAGGGACAGGGAGCACAGGGACAGGGAGCACAGGGACAGGGAGCACAGGGACAGGGAGCAGAGGGACAGGGAGCACAGGGAGCACAGGATGGAGCACAGGGACATGGAGCACAGGGACAGGGAGCACAGGGTCAGGGAGCACAGGGACAGGGAGCACAGGGACAGGGAGCACAGGGACAGGGATCACAGGGACAGGGAGCACAGGGACAGGGAGCACAGGGACAGGGAGCATAGGGACAGGGATCACAGGGACAGGGATCACAGGGACAGGGATCACAGGGACAGGGAGCACAGGGACAGGGAGCACAGGGTCAGGGAGCACAGGGACAGGGAGCATAGGGACAGGGATCACAGGGACAGGGAGCACAGGGACAGGGAGCACAGGGACAGGGATCACAGGGACAGGGATCACAGGGACAGGGAGCACAGGGACAGGGAGCACAGGGACATGGAGCACAGGGACAGGGAGCACAGGGACAGGGATCACAGGGACAGGGATCACAGGGACAGGGATCACAGGGACAGGGAGCACAGGGACAGGGAGCACAGGGTCAGGGAGCACAGGGACAGGGAGCATAGGGTCAGGGAGCATAGGGACAGGGAGCACAGGGACAGGGAGCACAGGGACAGGGATCACAGGGACAGGGAGCACAGGGACAGGGAGCACAGGGACAGGGAGCACAGGGACAGGGATCACAGGGACAGGGATCACAGGGACAGGGAGCACAGGGACAGGGAGCACAGGGACATGGAGCACAGGGACATGGAGCACAGGGACATGGAGCACAGGGACAGGGAGCACAGGGACATGGAGCACAGGGACATGGAGCACAGGGACAGGGAGCACAGGGACAGGGAGCACAGGGACAGGGAGCACAGGGACAGGGAGCGCAGGGACAGGGAGCACAGGGACAGGGAGCAGAGGGACAGGGAGCACAGGGACAGGGAGCACAGGGACATGGAGCACAGGGACAGGGAGCACAGGGACAGGGAGCACAGGGACAGGGAGCACAGGGTCAGGGAGCACAGGGACAGGGAGCACAGGGACAGGGAGCACAGGGACAGGGAGCACAGGGACAGGGAGCACAGGGACAGGGAGCACAGGGACATGGAGCACAGGGACATGGAGCACAGGGACAGGGAGCACAGGGACAGGGAGCACAGGGACAGGGAGCACAGGGACAGGGAGCACAGGGTCATGGAGCACAGGGACATGGAGCACAGGGACAGGGAGCACAGGGACAGGGAGCACAGGGACAGGGAGCACAGGGACAGGGAGCACAGGGACAGGGAGCACAGGGACAGGGAGCACAGGGACAGGGAGCATAGGGACAGGGAGCACAGGGTCATGGAGCACAGGGACAGGGAGCACAGGGACAGGGAGCATAGGGACATGGAGCACAGGGACAGGGAGCACAGGGTCATGGAGCACAGGGTCATGGAGCACAGGGACATGGAGCACAGGGACAGGGAGCACAGGGACAGTGAGCACAGGGACAGGGAGCATAGGGACATGGAGCACAGGGACAGGGAGCACAGGGACAGGGATCACAGGGACAGGGAGCACAGGGACAGGGAGCACAGGGACAGGGAGCACAGGGACAGGGAGCACAGGGACAGGGAGCACAGGGACAGGGAGCACAGGGACATGGAGCACAGGGACAGGGAGCACAGGGACAGGGATCACAGGGACAGGGATCACAGGGAGCACAGGGACAGGGAGCACAGGGACATGGAGCACAGGGACAGGGATCACAGGGTCAGGGAGCACAGGGACATGGAGCACAGGGTCAGGGAGCACAGGGACATGGAGCACAGGGACAGGGAGCACAGGGACAGGGATCACAGGGACATGGAGCACAGGGACAGGGATCACAGGGACAGGGAGCACAGGGACAGGGATCACAGGGACAGGGAGCATAGGGACAGGGATCACAGGGACAGGGAGCATAGGGACAGGGATCACAGGGACAGGGATCACAGGGACAGGGATCACAGGGACAGGGAGCATAGGGACAGGGATCACAGGGACAGGGAGCACAGGGACAGGGAGCACAGGGACAGGGATCACAGGGACATGGAGCACAGGGACAGGGATCACAGGGACAGGGAGCACAGGGACAGGGATCACAGGGACATGGAGCACAGGGACAGGGATCACAGGGACAGGGAGCACAGGGACAGGGATCACAGGGACAGGGAGCACAGGGACAGGGAGCACAGGGACAGGGAGCACAGGGACATGGAGCACAGGGACAGGGAGCACAGGGACAGGGAGCACAGGGACAGGGAGCATAGGGACAGGGATCACAGGGACAGGGATCACAGGGACAGGGAGCACGGGACAGGGAGCACAGGGACAGGGATCACAGGGACATGGAGCACAGGGACATGGAGCACAGGGACATGGAGCACAGGGGACATGGAGCACAGGGACATGGAGCACAGGGACAGGGAGCACAGGGACAGGGAGCACAGGGACAGGGAGCACAGGGACATGGAGCACAGGGACAGGGAGCACAGGGACAGGGAGCACAGGGACAGGGAGCACAGGGACAGGGATCACAGGGACAGGGAGCACAGGGACAGGGAGCACAGGGACATGGAGCACAGGGACAGGGAGCACAGGGACAGGGAGCACAGGGACATGGAGCACAGGGACAGGGAGCGCAGGGACAGGGAGCACAGGGACAGGGATCACAGGGACAGGGAGCACAGGGACAGGGAGCACAGGGACAGGGAGCACAGGGTCAGGGAGCACAGGGACAGGGAGCACAGGGACAGGGAGCACAGGGACAGGGAGCACAGGGTCAGGGAGCACAGGGACAGGGAGCACAGGGTCAGGGAGCACAGGGACAGGGATCACAGGGACAGGGAGCATAGGGACAGGGATCACAGGGACAGGGATCACAGGGACAGGGAGCATACAGGGACAGGGAGCACAGGGACAGGGAGCACAGGGACAGGGAGCACAGGGACAGGGATCACAGGGACAGGGATCACAGGGACAGGGAGCACAGGGACAGGGAGCACAGGGACAGGGAGCACAGGGACAGGGAGCACAGGGACAGGGAGCACAGGGACATGGAGCACAGGGACAGGGAGCACAGGGACAGGGATCACAGGGACAGGGAGCATAGGGACATGGAGCACAGGGACATGGAGCACAGGGACATGGAGCACAGGGTCATGGAGCACAGGGACATGGAGCACAGGGACAGGGAGCACAGGGACAGGGAGCACAGGGACAGGGAGCTAGGGACATGGAGCACAGGGACAGGGAGCACAGGGTCATGGAGCACAGGGACATGAGCACAGGGACAGGGAGCACAGGGACAGGGATCACAGGGACAGGGAGCATAGGGACAGGGATCACAGGGACAGGGATCACAGGGACAGGGAGCACAGGGACAGGGAGCACAGGGACATGGAGCACAGGGACATGGAGCACAGGGACAGGGAGCACAGGGACATGGAGCACAGGGACAGGGAGCACAGGGACAGGGAGCACAGGGACAGGGAGCACAGGGACAGGGAGCACAGGGACAGGGAGCACAGGGACAGGGAGCACAGGGACAGGGAGCACAGGGACAGGGAGCACAGGGACAGGGATCACAGGGACAGGGAGCACAGGGACAGGGAGCACAGGGACATGGAGCACAGGGACATGGAGCACAGGGTCATGGAGCACAGGGACATGGAGCACAGGGACAGGGAGCACAGGGACAGGGAGCACAGGGACAGGGAGCACAGGGACATGGAGCACAGGGACAGGGAGCACAGGGTCATGGAGCACAGGGACATGAGCACAGGGACAGGGAGCACAGGGACAGGGATCACAGGGACAGGGAGCGCAGGGACAGGGAGCACAGGGACAGGGAGCACAGGGACAGGGAGCACAGGGACAGGGAGCACAGGGACAGGGAGCACAGGGACAGGGAGCACAGGGACAGGGATCACAGGGACAGGGAACATAGGGACATGGAGCACAGGGACAGGGAGCACAGGGTCATGGAGCACAGGGTCATGGAGCACAGGGTCATGGAGCACAGGGACAGGGAGCACAGGGACAGGGAGCACAGGGACATGGAGCACAGGGACAGGGAGCACAGGGACAGGGAGCATAGGGACATGGAGCACAGGGACAGGGAGCACAGGGTCATGGAGCACAGGGTCATGGAGCACAGGGTCATGGAGCACAGGGACAGGGAGCACAGGGACAGGGAGCACAGGGACAGGGAGCATAGGGACATGGAGCACAGGGACAGGGAGCACAGGGTCATGGAGCACAGGGTCATGGAGCACAGGGACATGGAGCACAGGGACAGGGAGCACAGGGACAGGGATCACAGGGACAGGGAGCATAGGGACAGGGATCACAGGGACAGGGAGCACAGGGACAGGGAGCACAGGGACAGGGATCACAGGGACAGGGAGCATAGGGACAGGGAGCACAGGGACAGGGAGCACAGGGACAGGGAGCACAGGGACATGGAGCACAGGGACAGGGATCACAGGGACAGGGAGCATAGGGACAGGGATCACAGGGACAGGGATCACAGGGACAGGGAGCACAGGGACAGGGAGCATAGGGACAGGGATCACAGGGACAGGGATCACAGGGACAGGGAGCACAGGGACAGGGAGCACAGGGACAGGGAGCACAGGGACAGGGAGCACAGGGTCAGGGAGCACAGGGTCAGGGAGCACAGGGACAGGGAGCACAGGGACAGGGAGCACAGGGACTCACGCTGGCAGGTCGGGCGGTGGTCCCAGTCCCCGGTCTGGGTGCAGTGCAGTTGTGTGTCCTGTGTGTGTGTGTCTTTGACCCATCGGTCGTCGCTGCATTTGACCCGCACCGTCTCCCTCACTTTGAACTTGAATTTGTCCTGCGGCAAAAAGACGGTTCCTTCAGGAAGAGGCCGCGGCAACGCACAGGTGATCACTGCAACACACACAGACACACACCGAGACACAGACACACACACAGACACAAACACACACACACCGAGACACAGACACACACACAGACACACACCGAGACACAGACACACACACAGACACAAACACACACACACCGAGACACAGACACACACACAGACACACACACACACACACACATGAGGGAGTCTGTCACTGGTGTGTGTTCAATTCAATAATTTATTGTCATTGTCACAACATTGTTGGTGATGTGTGTGTGTGTGTGTGTGTGTGTGTGTGTGCACTTGTTTTCAACTCCTGGTGGGGTCCATAACCTGATGGTGCGTTCAGACCAAAAGCCTCAAAAAGCTTTTGACGCTCCTGACCAGTGTGGGAGGGTCTCGGCTAAAAAGTGTCCAAAATGAGGTGCGCTGACATGCTGCAGTACCACCCCGGGCCTGTGGGGGTGGACCCGGAATAAGAATTTGCCAATGCTAACATATAGCATTAGCAGACCTCTGGAAAACGTCTATACAGGATGGTCCAAGAGTTGTCTCTTGGCCCAAAGCTCCGTTCCACATGTGTGTCAATGCTGAGTGTTCTGGACCAGTCTAGTTTAGTCGCTGTGGACTTTAGAAGTCTCTCGTTCAAATGAATGGAGCTGCTCCGGCTGACGCATGGACAGATGTGTTTTTTCACAATGTTCTTGTGGGCGGGACCACTCGCGGCCATTTTGGATTGTTCCAGTAGAGCACATTTTTTAGTTAGAACGGCGGAGATACTGACTCTGTTTGTTAGTATATACAGTCTATGGTCCTGACACGCCTGACGCCGGTGGGAGGAGCTTCTCTGTTGCCGGTGGGAGGAGCTTCTCTGTTGCCGGTGGGAGGAACTTCTCTGTTGCCGGTGGGAGGAGCTTCTCTGTTGCCGGTAGGAGGAGCTTCTCTGTTGCCGGTGGGAGGAGCTTCTCTGTTGCCGGTGGGAGGAGCTTCTCTGTTGCCTGTGGGAGGAGCTTCTCTGTTGCCGGTGGGAGGAACTTCTCTGTTGCCGGTGGGAGGAGCTTCTCTGTTGCCGGTAGGAGGAGCTTCTCTGTTGCCGGTGGGAGGAGCTTCTCTGTTGCCGGTGGGAGGAGCTTCTCTGTTGCCGGTGGGAGGAGCTTCTCTGTTGCCGGTGGGAGGAGCTTCTCTGTTGCTGGTGGGAGGAGCTTCTCTGTTGCCGGTGGGAGGAGCTTCTCTGTTGCCGGTGGGAGGAGCTTCTTTGTTGCCAGTGGGAGGAGCTTCTTTGTTGCCGGTGGGAGGAGCTTCTCTGTTGCCTGTGGTCAGGGCAGCGGTGAGACAGACTGAGGCTGAGCTTCATCATTTACTTCCCCAAGTCACTCGCCCAGTTTGAGTCTCCTCTCCCCACCTTTCTCTCTCCTCTCCCCACCTCTCTCTCACCTCTCTCCTCTTCCCACCTCTCTCTCTCCTCTCCCCACCTCTCCCTCCCCTGTCCCCACCTCTCTCTTGCCTCTCCCCACCTCTCTCTCCTCTCTCCCCGCCTCTCTCTCTCTCCTCTCCCCGCCTCTCTCTCGCCTCTGCCCGCCTCTCGCTCTCCTCTCCCCACGTCTCTCTCGCCTCTCCCCACCTCTCTCTCTCCTCTCCCCACCTCTCTCTCTCCTCTCCCCGCCTCTCTCTCTCCTCTCCCCGCCTCTCTCTCTCCTCTCCCCACCTCTCTCTCTCCTCTCCCCGCCTCTCTCTCTCCTCTCCCCGCCTCTCTCTCTCCTCTCCCCGCCTCTCTCTCGCCTCTGCCCGCCTGGAGCTCTCCTCTGCCCGCCTGGAGCTCTCCTCTGCCCGCCTGGAGCTCTCCTCTGCCCGCCTCTCTCTCCTCTGCCCGCCTGGAGCTCTCCTCTGCCCGCCTGGAGCTCTCCTCTGCCCGCCTGGAGCTCTCCTCTGCCCGCCTGGAGCTCTCCTCTGCCCGCCTGGAGCTCTCCTCTGCCCGCCTGGAGCTCTCCTCTGCCCGCCTGGAGCTCTCCTCTGCCCGCCTGGAGCTCTCCTCTGCCCGCCTGGAGCTCTCCTCTGCCGGCCTGGAGCTCTCCTCTGCCCGCCTGGAGCTGCCTCGCTCTCGCTCTAAGCCAGACTCATCGTCAGCTTCTTCTTATATTAAATAAATTACTAATGGTGCTTTCAGACCGGATCATGCTGCGTCGGGTGTCAATGCAAAGTCTATGTTGGCGCGCGTTCAACCGTCACAACGCACGGACCTCTCGGCACGAACGGACTGTTCAATAATGACACACGGACTGTTCAATAATGACACACGGACTGTTCAATAATGACACACGGACTGTTCAATAATGACACACGGACTGTTCAATAATGACACACGGACTGTTCAATAATGACACACGGACTGTTCAATAATGACACACGGACTGTTCAATAATGACACACGGACTGTTCAATAATGACACACGGACTGTTCAATAATGACACACGGACTTTTCAATAATGACACACAGACTGTTCAATAATGACACACGGACTTTTCAATAATGACACACAGACTGTTCAATAATGACACGGACTGTTCAATAATGACGCACGGACTGTTCAATAATGACACGGACTGTTCAATAATGACACGGACTGTTCAATAATGACACACGGACTGTTCAATAATGACACACAGACTGTTCAATAATGACACGGACTGTTCAATAATGACACACGGACTGTTCAATAATGACACGGACTGTTCAATAATGACACACAGACTGTTCAATAATGACACGGACTGTTCAATAATGACACGGACTGTTCAATAATGACACACGGACTGTTAAATAATGACACACGGACTGTTCAATAATGACACACGGACTGTTCAATAATGACACGGACTGTTCAATAATGACACACAGACTGTTCAATAATGACACACAGACTGTTCAATAATGACACACGGACTGTTCAATAATGACACACAGACTGTTCAATAATGACACGGACTGTTCAATAATGACACACAGACTGTTCAATAATGACACGGACTGTTCAATAATGACGCACAGACTGTTCAATAATGACACACAGACTGTTCAATAATGACACACGGACTGTTCAATAATGACACGGACTGTTCAATAATGACACGGACTGTTCAATAATGACATGGACTGTTCAATAATGACACACGGACTGTTCAATAATGACACACAGACTGTTCAATAATGACACGGACTGTTCAATAATGACACGGACTGTTCAATAATGACACACGGACTGTTCAATAATGACACACGGACTGTTCAATAATGACACACAGACTGTTCAATAATGACGCACGGACTGTTCAATAATGACACGGACTGTTCAATAATGACACGGACTGTTCAATAATGACACGGACTGTTCAATAATGACACACGGACTGTTCAATAATGACACACGGACTGTTCAATAATGACACACAGACTGTTCAATAATGACACGGACTGTTCAATAATGACGCACGGACTGTTCAATAATGACACGGACTGTTCAATAATGACACACAGACTGTTCAATAATGACACGGACTGTTCAATAATGACACGGACTGTTCAATAATGACACACAGACTGTTCAATAATGACACGGACTGTTCAATAATGACACACGGACTGTTCAATAATGACACGGACTGTTCAATAATGACACGGACTGTTCAATAATGACACACGGACTGTTCAATAATGACACACGGACTGTTCAATAATGACACACGGACTGTTCAATAATGACACACGGACTGTTCAATAATGACACACGGACTGTTCAATAATGACACACGGACTGTTCAATAATGACACACAGACTGTTCAATAATGACACAGACTGTTCAATAATGACACACAGACTGTTCAATAATGACACACGGACTGTTCAATAATGACACGGACTGTTCAATAATGACACGGACTGTTCAATAATGACACACGGACTGTTCAATAATGACACACGGACTGTTCAATAATGACACACGGACTGTTCAATAATGACACAGACTGTTCAATAATGACACGGACTGTTCAATAATGACGCACGGACTGTTCAATAATGACACGGACTGTTCAATAATGACACGGACTGTTCAATAATGACACGGACTGTTCAATAATGACACACGGACTGTTCAATAATGACACACGGACTGTTCAATAATGACACACGGACTGTTCAATAATGACACACAGACTGTTCAATAATGACACGGACTGTTCAATAATGACACACGGACTGTTCAATAATGACACACAGACTGTTCAATAATGACACGGACTGTTCAATAATGACGCACGGACTGTTCAATAATGACACGGACTGTTCAATAATGACACACAGACTGTTCAATAATGACGCACAGACTGTTCAATAATGACACACAGACTGTTCAATAATGACACACGGACTGTTCAATAATGACACGGACTGTTCAATAATGACACACGGACTGTTCAATAATGACACGGACTGTTCAATAATGACGCACAGACTGTTCAATAATGACACACAGACTGTTCAATAATGACACGGACTGTTCAATAATGACGCACGGACTGTTCAATAATGACACGGACTGTTCAATAATGACACACGGACTGTTCAATAATGACACGGACTGTTCAATAATGACGCACAGACTGTTCAATAATGACACACAGACTGTTCAATAATGACACGGACTGTTCAATAATGACACACGGACTGTTCAATAATGACACACAGACTGTTCAATAATGACGCACAGACTGTTCAATAATGACACACAGACTGTTCAATAATGACACACGGACTGTTCAATAATGACACGGACTGTTCAATAATGACGCACGGACTGTTCAATAATGACACGGACTGTTCAATAATGACACACGGACTGTTCAATAATGACACGGACTGTTCAATAATGACGCACAGACTGTTCAATAATGACACACAGACTGTTCAATAATGACACGGACTGTTCAATAATGACACACAGACTGTTCAATAATGACTCACAGACTGTTCAATAATGACACACAGACTGTTCAATAATGACACACGGACTGTTCAATAATGACACGGACTGTTCACTAATGACACACAGACTGTTCAATAATGACGCACAGACTTGGCGGGAAAGTGAAAAGGGAGGAGCAAGAGCGAAAAATCGACGCCCACAGGAGATGGATTCTGCTCATCCTTTCCTTGGGACGTTCGTGCGACAACCAATCAGAGAGCAGCAAAGTGGTCACGGGGACATTAGCGGACTGAGCGAGCAGACTGAAAATACTCATAAACAGCCAAAACAGGACCCACACCAGGCTTCACCAGAACGCAAACCAGGGTTGACAATGGAGGACTCTGTGAACATATGATTTATCATGCTCCCGTGACCTTATGCAACTGCTTCGAGTGTGTTCACCGACGTGAACACATACTGCTGTTATATAAAGTCACCGTGAACACATACTGCTGTTATATAAAGTCACCTCCGTGAACACATACTGCTGTTATATAAAGTCACCTCCGTGAACACATACTGCTGTTATATAAAGTCACCTCCGTGAACACATACTGCTGTTATATAAAGTCACCTCCGTGAACACATACTGCTGTTATATAAAGTCACCTCCGTGAACACATACTGCAGTTATATAAAGTCACCTCCGTGAACACATACTGCAGTTATATAAAGTCACCTCCGTGAACACATACTGCTGTTATATAAAGTCACCTCCGTGAACACATACTGCTGTTATATAAAGTCACCTCCGTGAACACATACTGCTGTTATATAAAGTCACCGTGAACACATACTGCTGTTATATAAAGTCACCTCCGTGAACACATACTGCTGTTATATAAAGTCACCGTGAACACATACTGCAGTTATATAAAGTCACCTCCGTGAACACATACTGCTGTTATATAAAGTCACCTCCGTGAACACATACTGCTGTTATATAAAGTCACCTCCGTGAACACATACTGCTGTTATATAAAGTCACCTCCGTGAACACATACTGCTGTTATATAAAGTCACCTCCGTGAACACATACTGCTGTTATATAAAGTCACCTCCGTGAACACATACTGCTGTTATATAAAGTCACCGTGAACACATACTGCTGTTATATAAAGTCACCTCCGTGAACACATACTGCTGTTATATAAAGTCACCGTGAACACATACTGCAGTTATATAAAGTCACCTCCGTGAACACATACTGCTGTTATATAAAGTCACCTCCGTGAACACATACTGCTGTTATATAAAGTCACCTCCGTGAACACATACTGCTGTTATATAAAGTCACCTCCGTGAACACATACTGCTGTTATATAAAGTCACCTCCGTGAACACATACTGCTGTTATATAAAGTCACCTCCGTGAACACATACTATTGTTGTATAAAGCCCGTGGAATGTCTGTGAGCAAAGACACGCTGCAACGCTGCATATTGGAGAAGATCTGTACACAAGAAGCCGCTAGCATAGCTCTGTTAGCATTAGAGCCGGCTACTTCCGGTACTTCCGGCTCGCGTCAGGACGTTCTGGTGTGAAGTCCTCTGCGTCTGAAAACTAGAGAATGCCCCATTATACTTCACAGCATGTGTACAATGATTTAAGAACGTTACTACTCATACAATAATATTACTCATAAGAATACTGACAATAAAACAGCAGTAGTAGTTACATGACAGAGACAGACCCACAGCTGCTGCTGCTGCTCCTCGTCTCCCGATTGGTTGAAGCCCGCGTCAAAGCTCAGCTTTTCTCAGCTTCGGCGTCAAGGGATTTTTTGACGCGGAAAGAGACGCGAGCGTTCCGCGCGTCAAAAGCTTCAAGTGTCGCGCGTATTACTCGTGACTTTTGAAGCTTTTGACGCGCGTCAACTGACGCCGGGCCCCTCGGCCTCATCTGACGCCGGGCCCCTCGGCCTCATCTGACGCGCTTCACCATTCACTTTCAATGCAAACTCGACAATTTTGAAGTCGAAGTTAAATCCGGTCTGAACGCGCCTTCAGATTCCACTGACGTCATGGGGACTGGTTTTACGTGGTGGGGCCCGAACACCGGACCCCACTGGTCCAAGCTTAATAATCAATGGGTAATGCTTTTCTAACGGTCCTTATGCAGTCTCTGTAAAAATATGGAAAGGACCCCTGGAGGTTTACTTTCCTGAAAAAAGTGTGTTATGTGTCGGAACCCTGGTGGTGGGTTGCGGGATATCAAGGAGGGGCACACTGGGGCAATTTCAGTCCAGCAGGCTGGAGCCAATCATGGAGCAGCACAACAGAGGCTGGAGCCAATCATGGAGCAGCACAACAGAGGCTGGAGCCAATCATGGAGCAGCACAACAGAGGCTGGAGCCAATCATGGAGCAGCACAACAGAGGCTGGAGCCAATCATGGAGCAGCACAACAGAGGCTGCAGCCAATCACAGAGCAGCACACTGAAGCGCACGCTTACAAACCACTGGTAAGTGCTGACTACAAGTCATGACTTCAAATTGTTATATAGAATTATTACTAATTATTTGTTGTTTGTGCAGCGTAGTCAAGAGTCCATAATTGATGAAGTCGACTCAGATTCTGACGATTTAACTGTCAAGAAGAAACCTGTAAAAAAGTATGGAAAAAGAAAAATCAAAAACACTTTTCTTCAAGACTCGGAAAGTGACGAACCAAAGGCAAATAAGATTGTTATCATGCAGCTGCAAAAGAAGAAAAATGGGGGGCGAGTTTACAGCAAGAGACACTTCTGCCTCTACTGTTCAATGTCCTGCCACAAAATGTCCCGTCATTTGACTAGAAAACATGGAAATGAAAGTGACGTAGCCAGAGCATTGGCTCTACCTGTGAAATCTAAAGCACGTAAACTTCAGTTTGATTTGATCAGGAATAGTGGAAACCGTGAGCACAATGTTGAGGTTTTAAAGGCCGGCATTGGAACTTTAGTCCCAGCTAAACAGCCAAATTCCCCAGTTAAATCCAGTGAGTTTTTGCACTGTATAGACTGTGGGGCATTGCTTAAGCGAAAGTGGCTGTGGAGGCATGTAGCCAGGTGCCGGCTTTCACAGAAAGATGCCCAGGCTAAACCAGGCTAAACCAGGCTAAACCAGGTAGAAGTAGGGTCCAGTCCCTCTGCTCCCTAGCCCAGCCTGTACCGGAGGGCATCAGCAAAAAGCTGTGCTCTTTAATTTGGGCAATGCATCAGGATGAGGTCACGGGTGTTGTCAAAGCAGAAAAGGGGATTCTGAGACTCGGAGAGCACCTGTACTTAAAACACGGGCATGATAAGACTAAGCATGATTACATTAGGCAGAAAATGAGAGAAGTCGGTAGGTTAATTAACGAAGCAAAAACCGCAGGGAAAGTGAAAACAATGAAGGATTTCTTTATTCCTTCCAACTTTAACCATGTGATTGATGCAGTCAGGTCTGTGGCTGGATATGATGAGGAAACAAATCAATACAAGACTCCATCCTTGGCCCTCAAACTCGGCCATAGCCTCAGAAAGCTAGCAGATATTCTTGAATGTGACTCAAAAATGGAGCATTGTGTTGATGAACTATTTATTAAAAACCTCCAACGAAGCCGGCTGCTTTTTGAGAAGAGGTGGGACGTCTGTGTTTCTTCTGCTGCCCTACAGACCCTCCGGCAAGCCAAGTGGAACACTCCGGACCTGCTCCCTCTGACTGAGGACGTTAGAGCCATGCATGCACATATTGAGGTATGTCGACCTGAATATGTGCAAACCCTAATAAGTGAGCCAACGTCTAAGCATTGGTCTAAACTGGCAGTTTTGATTCTTTGTGAGGTCATTATTTTCAATCGAAGAAGGGAAGGTGAGGTTTCAAAGATGCCACTGACAGCCTTTACCTTAAGAAGTAAGACTGGGATCCATTCTGACATTGCTCTGGGACTGTCCCAACTTGAGAAAAAGCTGTGTCAGCATTTTCAACGCATTGAAATTAAAGGGAAAAGAAGTGGGTTCTTTTGACTCCTGAAATGATTGCTTCGATGGAGGTGCTGGTGGAGAACAGAAGGGCCTGTTCCATCTCTGACCATAACCCATACTTCTTTTCCCGCCCGGGCGCAGACACCCACATCAGGGGATCAGACTCCCTACGCCAGGTAGCCAAAGAATGTGGTGCGGTGCATCCAGAGATGCTATCCTCAACCAAACTTAGAAAGCACATAGCTACTATGTCTACAGTTCTCAATATGAAAGAGAATGAGATGGACATACTTGCCAACTTCCTCGGCCATGACATTCGCATCCACAGACAATCAATCAATCAATCAACGTTTATTTGTAGAGCGCCTTTCCTACACAAGGCAACGCAAAGCGCTTCACATCCCCTATCACATCATGCATAAATCAAACACATTAAGAGCACAAGATATATTAAAAACATTAAAAATAAAATCACAAAAATTAAAAACCTTTAAACATTAAAATCACAGATGGGACTAAAATCATAAATAGTCACAGTGCATTAAAAAGATTAAAGATAAAAACAAAGATGAAAAGATAAAATCATTCAGTTGTATATGCGCAGCTAAACAGAATTGTTTTGAGCCTAGATTTAAAAGATGCCAGAGTAGACGCCTGTCTCACATTCTCAGGAAGACGGTTCCAGACTCTAGCCGCATGAATCTGAAATGCAGTTTGCCCATGTCTAGTACCGACTCTGGGCACTAACAGGAGTCCAGTCCCTGTGCTCCTCAGAGTCCGGGTCGGTTCATATGGCACAAACATGTCGTGGATGTACCTTGGTGCGAGACCATGGAGAGACTTGTACACAAGTAAAGCTGCTTTGAAGTCTATTCTCTGAGGAACAGGAAGCCAGTGCAGAGACCTGAGAACTGGACTAATGTGGTCGTACTTCCTAGTTCTGGTCAGGACTCGAGCTGCTGCATGTTGAATGTACTGCAGCTGTTTTACAGCCTGTTTGGACAGACCTGTGAGCAGGCCATTGCAGTAGTCTAACCTACTGGAGACAAAAGCGTGTATAAGAGTCTCCAAGTCTGCCTTAGACACTATGTTTTTAATTTTAGCAATGTTTTTTAGGTGGTAATAAGCTGCTGATGTTACAGATTTTATGTGGCTTTTGAAATTTAAGTCTGAGTCCATTATCACTCCTAGATTTCTGACCTGATTTGAGGGTTGTAGAGAGAGAGCCTGGAGGTGACAAATAACGCTCTCTCTTTGTTTCTGGGGTCCGAAAACAATTATTTCAGTTTTGTCGGTGTTTAGTTGGAGAAAGTTATTTTGCATCCAATCACCGATTTGCTGGACACAGTGAAAGGAGCGAGTCCACTGGTTCATGCTCTCCTGCTGTCAGGGACACATAGACCTGAGTATCGTCAGCGTAATTGTGATAAGAGACATTATTACTGTGAATCAACTGACCTAGAGGCAACATGTAAATATTAAACAGAAGAGGACCCAGGATTGACCCCTGTGGCACTCCGCAGGTCAGGGCCAAGTGGTCTGAGGTACAGTTTTCGATCTCCACAAAAAACTTTCTGTCTTGTAAATAGGACCTAAACCAGCTTAGGGCGGTGCCAGCAACACCAACCCAGTCCTCAAGTCTCTGAATGAGGATGCCATGATCAATAGTGTCAAAAGCAGCACTTAAATCTAACAGAAAAAGGACTGAGACTTTTCCTGCGTCAGTGTTTAGTTTGATGTCATTTGTTACCTTTATTAGCGCGGTCTCAGTGCTGTGGTGGGGTCTAAACCCTGACTGGAACATATCATAAGCGTTATTGATTATTAAAAATTCTGTAAGTTGTTTATAGGCAACTTTTTCTAGAATTTTTCCCATGAAAGGCAGATTTGAAATGGGCCGATAATTTTTGAGTGCCAGGGCTTCCAGACTCCTCTTTTTTAGGAGGGGCCTGATGACCGCCGTTTTCAAGGCCATTGGGAATGTTCCAGATTCAAGAGACATATTAACTATTTGTGTAAGTGAAGGTAAAAGACTGCTCAGAACTGACTTGAGAAATCTAGGAGGTAATACATCCAGGCTGCATGTGGAGGAACTCAGACTAGTGATTATCTCCTGGACAGTTTCAATTTGTACTGGTGTAAAGTGCGTCAGCCCAAAAAGCCTCACTGGCGGTTGGATTATTATTAGACAATTAGACAATATTACAGACTACCAGAGGGGACACTGGAGCTGGCCAAAATCAGCAAAGTGTTGATGGCCATGGAGCAGGGAAGAGTGACGGAATTCGAAGGAAAGAGCCTCGACCAGATACAAATTGAGCCTGAAGGTAATTCTTGATATTATTAAAATATGTATGATTTTTTTCCCCTAAAGGCCACTTGTATTTTTATTTTCTGTGCGACAGGGAGAGCAGTAGAGATCCTCTCACAAACGGACGGGCTAAAAGAAACTTCAAGCGGAGAACCTTCAACCATTCATCCAGATGCACCCCATGGTAGTGGCAGTGCCCCTTCTGGTAAGTGTACCAGGTGGGGGATTACAGCCAGGCTGCTTGGTCCTAACCCTGGGAGTGTATATTGCTAATATATTTTTATTTCTCTCCCTAGAACGTTAGAGAAATCCATGGTCTGCATCTGAGGTGAAGGCTGTGGAGAAGGCAAGGCAAGTTTATTTGTTTAGCACAATTCATACACAAGGCAACTCAAAGTGCTGAACAAAACAAGAAAGCATTAAAATCATAAATAATCACAGAACATTGAAAAGAAAGATAAAAACATAAAATCCCTCAGTTGTAGCACAGCTAAACAGAACTGTCTTTAACCTGGTTTTAAACATTGTCAGAGAGGAGGCCTGTCTCACATCTTCAGGAAGATTGTTCCAGATTTTAGCAGCATGAATCTGAAAAGCAGCCTCCCCATGTTTAGTTCTGACTCTGGGCACTAACAGGAGTCCAGTCCCTGTGCTCCTCAGAGTCCCAGCAGGAGGCCAGTCCCTGTGCTCCTCAGAGTCCCAGCAGGAGTCCAGTCCCTGTGCTCCTCAGAGTCCCAGCAGGAGTCCAGTCCCTGTGCTCCTCAGAGTCCGGGCTGGTTCATATGGGACTAACATGTCACTAATATATTTTGGTGCGAGGCCATGGAGAGACTTGTAACAAGCAGAGCTGTTTTAAAGTCTATTCTCTGAGCCACAGGAAGCCAGTGCAGAGACCTGAGGACTGGACTAATGTGGTCGTACTTCCTGGTTCTAGTCAGGACTAATGTGGTAGGATTTCCTGGTTCTAGTCAGGACTAATGTGGTCGTACTTCCTGGTTCTAGTCAGGACTAATGTGGTCGTACTTCCTGGTTCTAGTCAGGACTAATGTGGTCGTACTTCCTGGTTCTAGTCAGGACTAATGTGGTCGTACTTCCTGGTTCTAGTCAGGACTAATGTGGTCGTACTTCCTGGTTCTAGTCAGGACTAATGTGGTCGTACTTCCTGGTTCTAGTCAGGACTCGAGCTGCTGCATTTTGAATGTACTGCAGCTGTTTTACAGCCTGTTTGGACAGACCTGTGAGCAGGCCATTGCAGTAGTCTAACCTACTGGAGACAAATGCATGGATAAGAATCTCCAGGTCTGCTTTAGACACTATGTTTTTGATCCTGGAAATGTTTTTTAGATGGTAAAAAGCTGCGTATGTTACTGATTTGATGTGGCTATTAAAATTTAAGTCTGAGTCCAGTATTACCCCTAGATTTCTGACCTTGTTTGAAGGTTTTAGGGAGAGAGACTGTAGGTGACAGATGACGCTCTCTCTTTGTTTCTGGGGACCAAAGACAATCATTTCAGTTTTGTCTGCGTTTAGCTGAAGGAAGTTGTTTTGCATCCACTCACTGATCTGTTGGATACAGTGAAGGAGTGAGTCCACTGGTCCATGTTCTCCTGCAGTCAGTGAGACATAGATCTGAGTGTCGTCTGCATAGTTATGATAGGACACTTTGTTTCTGCGTATTAACTGACCTAACGGCAGCATGTAGAGATTGAACAGAAGAGGTCCCAGGATCGACCCCTGTGGGACTCCACAGGTCAGGGCCATATGATCTGAGACACAGTTTCCAATCTCCACAAAGTACTTCCTGTCTTCAAGGTAAGACCTAAACCAACTTAGGGCGGTGCCAGCGACGCCAACCCAGTCCTCTAGTCTCTGTAAGAGGATCTCATGGTCGACAGTGTCAAAGGCAGCACTTAGATCTAACAGGATTAGGATTGAGACTTTGCCTGCGTCAGTGTTCAGCCGGATATTGTTTGTAACCTTGACAAGAGCAGTCTCAGTGCTGTGGTGGGGTCTAAAGCCGGACCAGAACTTTCAAAACACTAGAGGTGACAGAGTTAAACAGTTCATCTACAGTAGAACACGATGCATTCTCAAAGTTTATCATTCCCATAAATAGTTCACTCGTATTTTCATTTATGTGTCTTCTTCGAACAGTTGCAGAGTCCACTGGTGGTTTGTTAGTGAAACACATGTCAAAAAAAACACAGAAATGATCCGAAAGAGCAACATCGACCACGTTTACATTAGAAATATTCACCCCCTTTTTAACTAACAGGTCTAGAGTGTGCCCTCTGCTGTGGGTGGGGCCACTCACGTGCTGAGTGAGACCAAAGGATTCAAGTAAAGAACTCAGCTCTTTTGCATTTCTGTCATTAACATTATCCACATGAATATTAAAATCACCTGTAATAACCTGGGGCGACAGTAGCTCAGTTGGTAGAGCATTGGCCTTAAGGCCAGAAGGTCGTGGGTTCAATTCCCTCCTCTGCACCTTCTACATCAACTCCCACTGATGACTGCTGTCGTTGTGTCCTTGGGCAAGACACTTAACCCCACTTTGCCCAAAGCCCCCACTGAAAGATCAAGGCTATGCTCACACTCAGAGAGCAGCCGTCCTCCTGTGGACTCACCACCTGCAGAGGGTCAGTGAGGGGCTGGTGCATCTCTGACTGCCACCCCCCTGACCCAGAAATGGATTAAAGGGTAGAAAATGGATGGATGGACCTGTAATAACCAAACTATCAAAATCTGTGCATATAACTGAAAGCAACTCTGTAAAAAAGAGTATTGAAGGAGATTGTTTTTGTTGTATTTTAAAAGACACATATTCAAAAGACGGAAACTTCCCAAGAGACATTCTATGGGAGACAAAGTGGTCTCTAAAAATGGCAGCTAAGCCTCCTCCTTTTTTGTTTTCCCGTATTTCAGATTTAAATTTGAAATTTGGTGGTGATGCTTCTATTAAAACTGCATTTCCTGAATTTTGGTCAAGCCAAGTTTCAGCCATGAACATAAGATCAAGATTATAAGAACAAATAAAATTATTGATTAAAAAAGACTTGTTACAAAGAGATCTGACATTTAGCATAGCAAGTTTCAAAGTTTCAGGATCAGCGGTTGTGGTCGGCTGATTCTTACACGGAACAAGAATTAGATTTTCCTGATTAGACTGATTAACTTCAGATGTTTTTCTGTAATGTATTCTTTGTGTTATCACTAAAGGAATGGCACAGGTGGCTTCATGACAGGGCCCCAGCCGGGTCTCTCCTCTAACTAGACTGCCAGTGGCTGCGAAGCAGAGACCCTGTGCATCCTAGTGTTTAGAGAAAAGAGGGGAAGGGGAAGGCGGGGGAAGAGGATGGAGAGGCGGGTGGCTTTTGGGTGTTGAACGAGGGGGAAGTGGGGGTGGAATGGTCATGAGGTTAGGGGAGGGACTGGCTGAGGTGGTTTTTGTAGGTGAATTGGAAACCCTAGGTGGTTTTGGAGGTACATATGGGGAGTGGTTTAGAATGTTGGACAGGACTCTAGATCTAGCTAATATGGGTGTGAGAGGAATAGTCTTCATCGCCGATTTTATTAGCCCTGCAGAGTGTTCAGGTAGGTCTAACAGTGAAGGCGGGGATGAAAAACAAAGGGACGTGTCCCCATTCTCTCTTGATGGAGTGGACGTGGCAGGGGGGACCCAAGACAGGTCCATGGGAGGTGGCGAGGGAGCCTTTGATGGAGGGGCAGGTGGTTGAGGAAACCCCAGCACAGGCCTGTCTGCTGTAGGCTGGAAGACCATGATGCCTTTCATACAGACTGGAAAAGTCCCTGGAAAGTCTCACTGCCTGGCCTGGCTATGGGTCCCATATGGAACGGCCCTGTCTTAGGGACCCACCAGGTAACAAAAACGTGTATGTGTGTGTCTCTGTGTGTGACTCACGCTCGCATTGGGGGGCGGGGGTCCACTGAGCGGCCAGGCCCATCTTGAGGCACAGGATCGGTCTCCCATCCAGCTTCCTGAACCCGGCGTCACAGCTGTACCGCAGCACGTCCTTCTCTCGGTACACAGCCTTCTGGTTATTCACCTGGAAGTTCTCCAGCGGCGGGACCGGGCACGAGATCTCTGTAGGACACAGGAGTCTAGTCCTGGGTCTACAGCCTCAGTCCTGGTCTACAGTCTCAGTTTTGGTCTACAGCATCAGTCCTGGGTCTACAGCCTCAGTCCTGGTCTACAGCCTCAGTCCTGGTCTACTGTCTCAGTCCTGGTCTACAGCCTCAGTCCTGGGTCTACTGTCTCAGTCCTGGTCTACAGCCTCAGTCCTGGGTCTACTGTCTCAGTCCTGGTCTACAGCCTCAGTCCTGGGTCTACTGTCTCAGTCCTGGTCTACAGCCTCAGTCCTGGGTCTACTGTCTCAGTCCTGGTCTACAGCCTCAGTCCTGGTCTACAGCCTCAGTCCTGGGTCTACTGTCTCAGTCCTGGTCACCTTTGCAGATGGGGGGGGCGTGGGTCCAGGTCCCGGTCTCGTCGCACTCGATCTGTGCGGCTCCGACCAGTTGGTCTCCTCGGTCTCTGCAGCTGAACCGCACCACGCTCCCGGCGACCGCTTGCTCTACGTCCCCGTCCACCGAGACTTTAGGGTCCACCGCCAAGACCGGGCACTGCAGCGCTACACAACACAACAGTCACACAACAGCAGCGCTACACAACACAACAGTCACACACAGTCACACAACAGCAGCGCTACACAACACAACAGTCACACACAGTCACACAACAGTAACGCTAAAACGCTCTCTGGTCTCTCTCTCTCTCTGGTCTCTCTCTCTCTCTGGTCTCTCTCTCTCTCTGGTCTCTCTCTCTCTGGTCTCTCTCTCTCTCTCTCTGGTCTCTCTCTCTCTCTGGTCTCTCTCTCTCTCTGGTCTCTCTCTCTGGTCTCTCTCTCTCTGGTCTCTCACCTTCGCACACTGGTAGATGGCCGTCCCAGCCGCCCTGCATACAGTTACGGGTGCTGGTGAGACTGGTCATCTGGTACCTGCAACACACAAGGCAGAAAACTGCTAAGTGTGATCTAATAGTGACGTCATAGTTATGTCGCAGTGACATTGCAGTGACGTCACAGTGACATCACAGTGACATCACAGTGACATCACAGTGACGTCACAGTGACAGTAACATCTTACCCGCGGTGGCAGCTGTATTGCACCTGTGATCCAAACACAAAGTCGTCGCCTCGGACCAGAGAGAAGTCTGCGAACATTACGTCTCCAGGATGACCACAGGAAATAGCTGCAAAACAGGAAGTGAGGAACAGGAAATGACTCCCCCACACTCACCCACACTCACCCACACACACCCACACTCACCCACACACACCCACACTCACCCACACACACTCACCCACACTCACCCACACTCACCCACACACACCCCCACACACCCACACACACCCACACTCACCCACACCCACCCACACTCACCCACACTCACCCACACTCACCCACACACCCACACACACCCACACTCACCCACACCCACCCACACTCACCCACACTCACCCACACACACCCAGACACACACCCACACTCACCCACACCCACCCACACTCACCCACACTCACACACACTCACCCACACACACCCAGACACACACCCACACTCACCCACACCCACCCACACTCACCCACACTCACCCACACACACCCACACTCACCCACACCCACCCACACTCACCCACACTCACACACACTCACCCACACACACCCACACTCACCCACACCCACCCACACTCACCCACACTCACACACACTCACCCACACACACCCACACACACACCCACACACACCCACACTCACCCACACCCACCCACACTCACCCACACTCACCCACACTCACACACCCACACACACCCACACTCACCCACACCCACCCACACACACCCACACTCACACACACTCACACACACTCACCCACACTCACCCACACCCACCCACACTCACCCACACTCACCCACACTCACCCACACTCACCCACACACCCACACTCACCCACACACTCACCCACACACACCCACACTCACCCACACACACCCACACACACCCACACTCACCCACACTCACCCACACTCACCCACACACTCACCCACACTCACCCACACACACCCACACTCACCCACACTCAACCACTCCCCCCCTTCCCCCCACACTCACCACTGCAGCGGTCTCCCACGTGTTTCCAAGTCCCGTCCTGACAGGTGAGTTTGAAGAATCCTCTGAATCCCAGTTTGCAGTGAACCCTGAGGCTGAGGCCGCTGCTGTAGCTGTCACTCAAACCCTGCATCTCGAAGTTGGAGTCAAAGAAAGAGCCCGCTTTAAAGTCCTGCAGGCTGCAGTCTGTAAGAAACACAGGTGTCAGCTGTCTGCAGTCTGTAAGAAACACAGGTGTCAGCTGTCTGCAGTCTGTAAGAAACACAGGTGTCAGCTGTCTGCAGTCTGTAAGAAACACAGGCGTCAGCTGTCTGCAGTCTGTAAGAAACACAGGCGTCAGCTGTCTGCAGTCTGTAAGAAACACAGGCGTCAGCTGTCTGCAGTCAGTAAGAAACACAGGCGTCTGCGTGTGTGTGTGTGTGTGTAAGTAAGTAAGTAAGTAATCTTCATTTATATACCGCCTTTCACAGACCAGAGTCACAAAGCGGTTTACAATTGTTATTCTTGGGCACTTGTCCTCTCACTCCACACAGAGATGGGAGGGGCCAGTACAGGGGGCACAGACATATTGTACATGTTTTTAGTGGTAGGGGAAACCGGAGTGCCCGGAGGAAACCGGAGTGCCCGGAGGAAACCGGAGTGCCCGGAGGAAACCGGAGTGCCCGGAGGAAACCTACGCAGACACAGGGAGAACATGCAAACTCCACTCAGAAAGGCCCGGGTCCCACCGGGATTCGAACCCACACACAACCCTCTTGCTGAGAGGCGAGAGTGCCGCCCCTGTGTGTGCGTGCGTGTGTGTGAGAGTGTGTGTGTGTGTCTGTGTGTGTGTGTTTGTGTGTATAATTGTTTTGTGTTTATGTTAGTATAATTATTGTCATGTATTTTTGTTGATGCACTTTGTTTGACTCTAGGAAGAAGAGCTGTGTTGAAACCCTGATGGAGATCAACATTACCAAAGGGACAGAGACCAAAAGAAAAGAGACCAAAGGGACAGAGACCAAAGGGACACGTCTGTTATTAACCAAAGTCAGATGTATTTAGAACATGAAAGGACTGAGCTCCAGAGAAGGTTCTAACTGGTCTCTCTCTGGTCTCTCTCTGGTCTCTCTCTGGTCTCTCTCTCTGGTCTCTCTCTGGTCATCCACTATCACATATTCAGAAAATAAAGAACAATGGCCGTGCAGTCACACAGAGACACCGCTGAATCCTCTGTCCCCCTACAGATAGTAAGCCTTACCCCTGTCCCCCTACAGATAGTAAGCCTTACCTCTGTCCCCCTACAGATAGTAAGCCTTACCTCTGTCCCCCTACAGATAATAAGCCTTACCTCTGTCCCCCTACAGATAGTAAGTCTTACCCCTGTCCCCCTACAGATAATAAGCCTTACCCCTGTCCCCCTACAGATAGTAAGTCTTACCCCTGTCCCCCTACAGATAATAAGCCTTACCCCTGTCCCCCTACAGATAGTAAGTCTTACCCGTGTCCCCCTACAGATAGTAAGCCTTACCTCTGTCCCCCTACAGATAATAAGCCTTACCCCTGTCCCCCTACAGATAGTAAGCCTTACCTCTGTCTCCGTGCACACCGGGCAGCAGGACCTGCAGCAGGGGCAGCAGCAGGGGCAGCAGCAGGGGGTTTCTCTGCTGTTTCACTGATGACATGTTGAGTCTGACTCTCACATGAATGAGTGAACAGGACTCAGCGACAGCGATTACTCAACGTTTGGCAAAAGTCCAGCCGTCGACCGGGCGCAGAGCGGGAAATTAAACCACGATTCAGCAGAAATCACTCTGCCTCAGCAGTGAGAGAGACCCTGTGTGCAGTGAGAGAGACCTTGTGTGTGCAGTGAGCGAGACCCGGTGTGTGCAATGAGAGAGACCCTGTGTGCAGTGAGAGAGACCCAGTGTGTGCAGTGAGAAAGAGCAGTGAGAGAGACCCGGTGTGTTCAGTGAGAGAGTTAAAGCTTCTGTTCCAGTAAAGCTGTGTTTGTGTGATCATTGGTCACGATCAATTCAGCAAATAAACCTGTCTGTGTGTGTGTGTGTGTGTGTGTGTGTGTGTGTGTGTGTGTCTGTGTGTGTCTGTGTGTGTCTGTCTATGTGTGTGTCTGTGTGTGTCTGTGTGTCTGGTGTGTGTGTGTGTGTGTGTGTCTGTGTGTGTGTCTGTGTGTGTCTGTCTGTGTGTGTGTCTGTGTCTATGTGTCTGTCTGTGTGTGTGTGTCTGTGTGTGTGTGTGTCTGTGTGTGTGTATGTGTGTGTGTCTGTGTGTGTGCGTGTGTGAGCTAACCCTAAGACCTCTGACCCTGAGACCCCTGACCTCTGACCCTGAGACCCCTGACCCTGAGACCTCTGACCCTGAGACCCCTGACCCTGAGACCCCTGACCCTGAGACCCCTGAGACCTCTGACCCCTGACCTCTGACCCTGAGACCCCTGACCCGTGACCTCTGACCCTCTGACCCTGAGACCCCTGACCATTTCTGGTCCAATCCCGTCTATAAAGCGAGGCGCTTCTATAGTCGTGTTGCAACGCTACATCTGTGGATCCAGTCAATATGGTGTAGCATACCGCCCTGATGGACCACCCTGATGGACCACCCTGATGGACCGCCCTGATGGACCACCCTGATGGACCGCCCTGATGGACCGCCCTGATGGACCGCCCTGATGGACCGCCCTGATGGACCGCCCTGATGGACCGCCCTGATGGACCGCCCTGAGCGCCCTGATGGACACCCCCTGATGGACCGCCCTGATGGACCGCCCTGATGGACCGCCCTGATGGACCGCCCTGATGGACCGCCCTGATGGACCGCCCTGATGGTCCCCCCTGATGGTCCGCCCTGATGGACCGCCCTGATGGACCACCCTGATGGACCGCCCTGATGGACCGCCCTGATGGACCGCCCCTGATAGACCGCCCTGATGGACCGCCCTGATGGACCGCCCTGATGGACCGCCCTGATGGTCCGCCCTGATGGACCGCCCTGATGGACCGCCCTGATGGACCGCCCTGATGGTCCGCCCTGATGGTCCGCCCTGATGGACCGCCCTGATGGACCGCCCTGATGGACCGCCCTGATGGACCGCCCTGATGGTCCGCCCTGATGGACCGCCCTGATGGCCCTGATGGACCACCCTGATGGACCGCCCTGATGGACCGCCCTGATGGACCGCCCTGATGGACCGCCCTGATGGACCGCCCTGATGGTCCGCCCTGATGGACCGCCCTGATGGACCGCCCTGATGGACCGCCCTGATGGACCGCCCTGATGGACCGCCCTGATGGACCGCCCTGATGGACCGCCCTGATGGTCCTTTATGTAAAATACTTTGTTTTTAAGAGAAGTATGGCTCGATAAAAAGAATCCTAATACTGTTTTAATAGAATCAGCCCCGAATTTTACATTTGAATTTGAGGCACGAGACAATCGTAACGGTGGAGGCGTGTGTGCTCTTTATAAACACATGCTACGTACCAACAAACCTTCACTTGGAGCCTTTTCTTTCTTTGAGTACGTTTCCCTTCAAATGGAACAGACCCCCCCAGCACTGCCCACATTTAATGGATGATTTCACTGAGATTGCGTAGATCTCGATGCCATTGTCATTACAGGTGATTTTAATATCCATATGGATGTTGTTGGTAAAAGATACCAAAGAGCTCAACTCTTTATTAGAAACCTTCGGTCCAATTCAGCATGTGTGTGATCCCACTCACAGCAAAGGACACCTCTGAGAGCTTTTAATCACAAAAGGGGTTCATGTGTCAAATGTGCGCGTTGTTGATATATGTCTGTCCCATCACTTCTGTGTTTTCTTTGACCTGTCTTTTTTGCCTAAGCCACCAGAAGGTCCCGCTGTAGTTCGGAGAAGACATATAAATGAAAGCACTGGTCCACGGTTCATAGAAATGTTACATCTTGATAATATTGGGTGTTCCAATGTTTATAATTTGTTTAACAAGAGTGTTTTATCTGTGTTCGATACCATTGCTCCTGTGACGACTAAGTTGGTTACCAGCAAACCAAAAGCACCATGGAGGAATGAAATGACTGTTAGGGAACAAAAAAGACAGTGCCGGAGGGCTGAGCGCAGGAGGCGCAAGTCCAAGCTCCAAGATCACCACGAGATCTATAAGACAAAACTAAAATGCTACAATGACTTGTTATGTAGCACGAGGGAAAGGCATTTTTCTGAAATTATAGCCAGTAATGTCACTAACTCTCGTGTCCCGTTTGCAACACTAAATAGATTAACAAAGCCACTAGGGTTTAACCCTCTATGCACATGGGTCATTTTGGGGAACTTTCCTCGCCTGGTTTTCTTTGTGTATAATTGTTCATAAAACAGTCATCTTTTGATGCAGAGTCAAGCAGTATACTTTGTTTTTTTCAGTACAACCTGGGGTTTTAGAATATTCATATTGTAAAGCTGTCATATGAATTATATAAAACTTATGGAGTCATGAAGACAAAGAAAAAAATCAAACGGAAAATCAATTTAACAAAAATGTATTGAAAAAACACAATGAAATGCTATAAACAACTTTTTACACTGCATAGAAATGTTATTTAGGGACTTGGGGATAATGGGGAAAAAAATGAATCTCTAAGTATTATACTTTTTACAAAATTCCACTATAAAAGCAAAAAACTCTACTCCTGATGCCCTTCCTGAAGCAGTTTGTCTATAATGCTGGTGTTGCTTCTGTAGCACAGCTGTAAAAAACGTAAAACATAAGAAACTAAGAAAAAAAAACAAAAAAATACATCTAATACATATATTTATATACATCATATACACATAATGTCATTTTACTGTATTTATTATCGTTTTTATCAATAATGCGCACTCTTCAGCCGGTTATTGCAATCGCAGCTGTAGTTTCAACTGTGGGAGAACAAGTACGCGCAGAGGAGTGAGACATCTCACTCTCTGACGATCTTTGGCAGTCCCCGTGTGTTTGTATCTCACAGCTGTTTGTACCTCACGGGTCATGCTTTGGACACGGACTTTCAGACAAACATAATTTATCCTCCGTGCGTCGCACAGACAAATCAATTCGGAAAGCCCTGAATATTTACTTCACAGAGGAATAAATAGTAAGTTGCTACGTTTTACCGTTTGCGAGTAAATTGATCAGTTGTAAAACATGTGCGCAGGTATCGTCGACGATACAGATGGGTTCATACAGCTGCTAAGTCCAACGAGTTTGCTTATTTTTTCAATGAAAAGGTACAGAGCATAAAAAACACATTCACGCCTGTCCCACAAACAGAAATCTTAAATCCAACTGGAGAGTGTGATTTCCCTAATTTCCTTACTGTCAACAACAATACAGTCCAGAATATAGTTTCTAGCATTAGCACGTCAACTTGTAGCCTTGATAATTTGCCCACTAGGTTTTTTAAGTTAGTGGTAGGCAGCTTTCTCTCATTCCTCACCGAAATAATAAATTTATCCCTTCAATCAGGAACTTTCCCTGCGGCTCTTAAAGTGGCAGTCATCAGGCCTCTTCTAAAGAAAAGAGTCTTGATGCCACAGTACTGCAAAATTATTGACCAATTTCAAATCTGCCATTTGTGGGAAAGATGCTTGAAAAAGCTGTTCATCAACAACTCATGGATTTTTTGTTAGTCAACAACATATTCAATGTACATCAGTCTGGATTTAGACCGTCCCATAGCACTGAGACTGCACTAACAAAGGTGACTCATGGTATTCGACTGAACACTGATGCTGGGAACACTTCAGTGTTAGTTCTATTAGATTTGATACGGTTGATCATGAAATCCTCTTGGAGAGACTGGAAAAGTGGGTGGGTATATCTGGTACTGCCCTTGATTGGTGTAGGTCCTATCTCCAGGACAGACTATATGTTGTAGAAATAGGAGATTGTGCTTCAGATCATATGGCACTGACATGTGGAGTCCCCCAAGGGTCAATCCTGGGGCCTCTCCTATTTATCACACACACACACACACACACACACACAAACACACAAACACACAAACACACAAACACACACACACACACACACACACACACACACACACACTGCTTTTAAAGGTTACGCACATAACTACGGTTCTATGAATCCCAAACACCAGCGCAGCTTCCTGTCACTCAGAACCCTTTTGGTCTCGTGAGAAGGTTCTGCAGGAGTTTTGGATCAATGAGGATTATACAGCCTCCTATGGTCATCTGGTAGTCACAGGTGTGACACATGGTATTATTATTCAAACTCTGCATGCGCTCAAGGGATCATTCAGTGCTATGCACCGCCCTCTGGTGGTCAGGAGGGAGGAAATAAAACCACAGATTTAAGTACAAAATGGGAACTGAACAAGTTTACTTTTTGGATGTTTTAGTCCGAGTCCCAGTTCAAGCCTCAGCCCGAGTCCCAGCTCGAGTCCCAGTCCCAATCTCAGTCCCAATCTCAGTCCGAGTCTCAGTCCGAGTCTCAGTCCGGGTCTCAGTCCGAGTCTCAGTACGAGTCTCAGTCCGAGTCCCAGTCCGAGTCTCAGCCCTAGTCCCAGTCTCAGTCTCAGTCCCAGAGGAGGACCACCTACCAACACAGTCCTGGGTGGTCCAGCGGCCGCCCTCACACCTGGCCACGCCCCACCAGGCCTGGGACAGCAGCTTGAAGCCCGAGGAGCAGGTGTAGAACAGGTTCTTCTGACGCTCCAATGAGAATCCGTTGTGGATCTGGGCGTCTCCGCAGGTGCTGGGTTCTGCACACGGTGGTTACACATGTTTCTATCACAGCAACAGTGTGCGTGCGTGTGTGCGTGCATGGACTCTGTGTGTGTGGGGACTCTGTGTGTGTGGGGACTCTGTGTGTGTGGGGACTCTGTGTGTGTGTGTGTGGGCCCGAGCCCACAGCTTTAGGACTGGTCCCAAAGTCCAGTGTTTTATCACACAAACAACAGTTTCTCATTTACTGGAACTGAGAGGGGGCGAAGCCACAGTCTGTAGCCTCTACACACACACAGATCCAGAAACACACACACACAAAAACACAGAGTGCTTACAACGGTTACGCACATAACTACGGTTCTATGAATCCCAAACACCGCCACAGCCTCCTGTCACTCAGAACCCTTTCGGTCTCGTGAGAAGGTTCTGCAGGAGTATCTGATGATGGAGGATTATACAGCCTCCTATTGTCATCTGGTAGTCACAGGTTCGCTGGTCCCTGCTGTCCCGCTGACCCCCGGGACCAGGCCGCAGTCTCCACCAGCGGCTCGCCAAACCGCGGATCACCACCGGGCAGCCGCAGGGGAGATGTTCTCTCTCAAAATGACATATTCTCTCAATACTAAATGCACTATGAAATTCGATGGAAAAAAGACGCATTATTTTTCCACCAGAAATGGAATTTTAACTGAACCTGAGTTCATCTATTTGAATATTTTTGTCAAAGAATTTCAGTCACTAATTATCACTTTCATAATGTTTTTCATTTCAAAATGTTTTTCATTTCAAAATGTTTTTTGTCTGATGCTTCAAACTTCCCGCTCGGAAAAATGGGAATGTAGTGCAGTGGGAACACTGCTTAACTCGGGCTGAGCTATACCACTTCTAGCCGGTGGGGGTGGACCCGGATTTAGAATTACCCAATGCTTTTGTATGGCGTCTTCTTTTAGAATGATCTCAGATCCCCCAGGGTCAAGCACTGGTGGTGGCTAGAAGCATGGTGTGAATGGGGCGCAGGAGCCAGAGCAGGAGCCAGAGCAGGAGCCAGAGCAGGAGCCAGAGCAGGAGCTTGAGGAGGTGCTGGGGAGGCGGTGGGTTGCAAGGGCTTCAAAGCGCTGGTTGATAGGAAGTGGCAGCTTTTAAACTGCCGGCTTTGCTGTCAGTGGTTGGCAGGGGGGCTGGCCGAGCTGTGTGATTGGCTGATGCTCGAGGCTGGCCGAGCTGTGTGATTGGCTGAGGCTCGAGGCTGGCCGAGCTGTATGATTGGCTGAGGCTCGAGGCTGGCCGAGCTGTGTGATTCATCCAGGTTTATTCTACAGTCTGACAGTCGAAGGAACAAAGGATCTATTAAGTCTAGTATTAAGACTGAAAAACCTGCACTACTATTGACACTGTTTCTGATTGCCACTCTTTGAATTGACACTTTTCATTGTACATAATATATCCTGCATTTAACATGTTTGCACATTTCCTTTCTTTTTGGACAATCTTGAGTGTTTCTATCCATGCCAAATGTGACATGTAAATTTCTCCATCAGAGATCAATAAAGCATATCTTATCTTATCTCTTGAAATGTTCCGTTCGGCAGCGCAGTGATAGGAGCTGAAGAAGATGACAAAGTCTGGGATCGTGTCTTTAATTCAGACAGAAGACATGTTTTATTGTTGATGGTAGACGCACGAACAAAAACACGACAGAATGCAGGTGTATTATACAGCATGGAGGAATGCAGTCCTCCAATCAGCAGCTGCCACAGTGTGCTTGTAGTTTCAACCTTGAGATAACCAAAACAAGTAGTGGAAAAGTACAGGCTTCTGCACATTGGTAGAATGATGAGTTTAACTTTAACAAAAGTTGCTTCAAAGTGTCATGGAATCCCTACAGAGCCTGTTGCTACGATTACTCGCACATCAAAGGACCTCAGTCTTTTCAGGAAAAAGAGTCTACTCTGACCATTCCTTTTACTTTTTTCTAAAAACTGTCATAAACAAAAGCATTAGTTTGATCAGTTTCTCAGTGAAATGAAGATGTGTAAAACATGTCTGTGGAACAAGACAAAGTCGACTGCTTCCTCTGGTGGCAGCACAAGGAATTACATCACAGTTGGTTCGACATATAAGAATAAGATAAGATTTATTTATCTCACAAAGGAGAAATTTACATGTGTACCACATTTATATGGGATGTGTGCAATAATCTGATATACAGGTATGCAGTAACGGGATGGGTGCAATAATCTGATATACTGTATGCAGTAACGGGATGTGTGCAATAATCTGATATACTGTATGCAGTAACGGGATGTGTGCAATAATCTGATATACTGTATGCAGTAACGGGATGTGTGCAATAATCTGATATACTGTATGCAGTAACGGGATGTGTGCAATAATTGTTTGTGTGCAATGATGTTGGACTCTAACATTGAGGACTTTGGTGGACTACTGAAGTGTGGCCTGTAGCAGAATGCAAGCTGGTTTTTTGTTTATTGTTTTCCTGTTTTGTTTCTGTTAAATGTTTCTGTATTTGATCCGTGTGACCCTGGCCCGATGGGACACAGATGGAAATTAGCCTTTGGCTATAATCTGGCGTGTTTGCATTCATGTTTTTAATGTGTCTGTTCATTGACATGCACTGTCCCATTCAAATAAATAAATAAATAAATAAAATAAACATATGTTTTTATCTGAAGATATTTCACTTTCAAACACATGAAATGACAAAGTGGTCTCATGGCATGTTCGATAATAATGCATTATTGGTCAGTATTAACGGTCATCTGCGTCGCGTTGCCATGGGAAACCGCTGTATTCGGTTGTCATGGAAACGGAACCGCGAATTTAGAGACACGTCCCTCGTTTCTGGGTCTTTTTTGGCGACATGGAAACGTGTCAAACCCCCGCAGAAGGCAGCGCACACACGGTGACAGTGCGGGTGACAAGAGGGAACCGACTGGTGCGGAACCACACTCAAATACACCTCTTTGCTAACCGCTAACATTAGCAGCTAACGTTAGCGGTTAGCTAGCTAAGGCTAACTGTTGAGTTCGTGTTATCATCATCTTCAGGTTTCTGCTCCAGGGAACATTTAGAACACATTAACATAATATTACAACACTGTCACTTTTGAATTCCAGAGCAATTTACATACACAAATGAATAATAATATCAATAACAAACAATATTAACAATTATTACAAATTATTATTTACATTTTAAAAGTGTAGAATGTTCCATGGCCTTTTATTTTTTATTTTTACTGAGCGTTTAATAACATTTGACAAACCTTTACACCAAGTAAATAGTGTGAGTATATTAAATCTGTTGTAAAATTGTGAAAAAATGACTCATATTGGTATGGGATAACGAGCTATTAATGTGAGAAAACTTAAAGCTGGGGCACCTAACCTTGAAACCACACACATTAACTATGTAATAAAATCTAACTAGCTCCTAACTCTGAAAACAGTTTGGTTCTATCACTAGAAATCACATTCATGTTTGGCCTCCGTTACAGCTTCGTCAGGGAAACAGAGAGAACCAGCCCTCACTCAGCCAATCAGCTAGCCAGCCAAAACATATTTTCTTATAAGATGGAAACAGCCGTTTGTGGTCTGATTTGTTAACAACATGTTACCTAAAGGTATATGTTGTCCCCACAAAAACGAGACGATACATGGGGTTTATCCTCCAATAAAATGTCCATAAATATGAGGCTTTTCCCAAATTTTTGGAAAAAACCGCCCTCTCCAGCCAGGACCGACCTTCTGACCAGAACCAGCCAGGACCGACCTTCTGACCAGAACCAGCCAGGACCTACCTTCTGACCAGAACCAGCCAGGACCAACCATGGATCTATTATAATAACTGGATAGGGTATTACTAGCTTGTAGCTGAATAACTCATGTGCTCGGGGGATTCTCGCGGTACTGCAGACTAGACCAGACTAAATTCACGTGGGCTACCCAGGAATGTTCCCCATAGAACTCAATGCATATTAAAACAGCTCAACCTCAGCTGACAGAGAACCTGACAGAGAACCTGACAGAGAACCTGAGAGAGAACCTACAGCTTTAATAAAGATCGGATTTTGTGGGGATTTTAGTGTCCCTTGTCATCCTGAACTTTTTTTCTTCTTAAATCCTTTGGTTTTCTTTAAATCTACACTTTGGTGCCACAAACTCTGCTCGTCTGGCTCTCGCTCTAACTCTCGCTCTGATGAACTGCTCTGATTGGTCAGAGCGCGGCCGAGCCCCTCTGTGCACGTGCGTGAGACCGGTGTGAGACCCTCACACGCGTGTTTGACGCAATGCATTATGGGAGATCATCCACTGCACAGAACCGGGAGGACCAGACGATGCCCAAATACAGGCGAGTTTCCCATAGATCTTTGCGAGTTTCCCATAGACCTTTGAGAGTTTCAGGCGACTTCCGCTAATCTTTCAGCCCCCATGCCGTCACAAAGCGCCACTGAGCACAACCATTCATTTGAATAGGGTCAGAAGGCTTGGGACCAACCTTCTGACCAGAGGAGAACCAGCCAGGACCTACCTTCTGACCAGAACCAGCCAGGACCAACCTTCTGACCAGAACCAGCCAGGACCAACCCCCTGACCAGAGGAGAACCGACCAGGATTCTGTCATCGTTCGCCCACAGTGCCCCCTTCAGGAGTGTAACCATTAGGTGTTGTATTGTGTTTCCAGAAAGGCAGCAGAGCAGAGTTCCTTAGTTTTGTGAAGGTGGAGGTGGACGGGGTGGTGTTGGGAGAGTCGGAGAAGAAACCTCGCAACCCGTCTGAAAACTGCCATCAGTACGACTTCAGCTGCAGCTTCTCCTGCCCCAGAGAGGCCCAGGCCATCGCGCAGCTGGCCTCCACGCTCATCATCGGTAACCATGGAAACCACACACTCATCATCGCTAACAACACTCATCATCGGTAACCATGGAAACCACACACTCATCATTGCTAACAACACGCTCATCATCGGTAACAACACGCTCATCATCGGTAACCATGGAAACCACACACTCATCATCGCAAACAACACTCATCATCGGTAACCATGGAAACCACACACTCATCATTGCTAACAACACGCTCATCATCGGTAACCATGGAAACCACACACTCATCATCGCTAACAACACGTTCATCATCGGTAACCATGGAAACCACACATGCATCATCGCTAATAACACTCATCATCGGTAACCATGGAAACCACATACTCATCATTGCTAACAACACACTCATCATCGGTAACCATGGAAACCACACAATCATTATCGCTAACAACACACGCATCATCGGTAACCATGGAAACCACACACGCATCATTGCTAACGATACACTCATCATCGGTAACCATGGAAACCACACACTCATCATCGCAAACAACACTCATCATCGGTAACCATGGAAACCACACACTCATCATTGCTAACAACACGCTCATCATCGGTAACCATGGAAACCACACACTCATCATCGCTAACAACACGTTCATCATCGGTAACCATGGAAACCACACATGCATCATCGCTAACAACACTCATCATCTGTAACCATGGAAACCACATACTCATCATTGCTAACAACACACTCATCATCGGTAACCATGGAAACCACACAATCATTATCGCTAACAACACACTCATCATCGGTAACCATGGAAACCACACACGCATCATTGCTAACGATACACTCATCATCGGTAACCATGGAAACCACACAATCATTATCGCTAACAACACACTCATCATCGGTAACCATGGAAACCACACACGCATCATCGCTAACGACACACTCATCATCGGTAACCATGGAAACCACACACTCATCATTGGTAACCATGGAAACCACACACTCATCATCGCTAGCAACACACTCATCATTGGTAACCATGGAAACCACACACTCATCATCGGTAACCATGGAAACCACACACTCATCATCGGAAACAACACACTCATCATCGGTAACCATGGAAACAACACACTCATCATCGAAAACAACATCATTATCTGTAAAATAAGCCACTTTAAGTCACTTGTACTAGGGCTAAAAAAAACAGCCTCCTATTGCCACTCTTTCTTTAATTGCAACTTTTTATTGTACATAATTATCTCATGCGTAGACTATATTTTTTTACTTTAACATGTTTCACACTTCTGTCTTTTGCACAAATCTGACTGATTCTGTCTGTGATGTCACATGTACATTTATCAGAGATCAATAAAGTCTGTCTTATCTTATCTGGAAACTACACACAGACTCTGAAACTACACACACACCAGACTCTGAAACTACACACACCAGACTCTGAATGTGATGTCACATGTACATTTATCAGAGATCAATAAAGTCTGTCTTATCTTATCTGGAAACTACACACAGACTCTGAAACTACACACACACCAGACTCTGAAACTACACACACCAGACTCTGAAACTACACACACCAGACTCTGAAACTACACACAGACTCTGAAACTACACACACACCAGACTCTGAAACTACACACACACCAGACTCTGAAACTACACACACACCAGACTCTGAAACTACACACACACCAGACTCTGAAACTACACACACACCAGACTCTGAAACTACACACACACCAGACTCTGAAACTACACACACACCAGACTCTGAAACTACACACACACCAGACTCTGAAACTACACACACACAGACTCTGAAACTACACACACACAACTGAAACTACACACACACCAGACTCTGAAACTACACACACACCAGACTCTGAAACTACACACACACTGAAACTACACACACCAGACTCTGAAACTACACACAACACACTCAGAAACTACACACACCAGACTCTGAAACTACACACAACACACTCAGAAACTACACACACCAGACTCTGAAACTACACACACACCAGACTCTGAAACTACACACACACCAGACTCTGAAACTACACACACACCAGACTCTGAAACTACACACACACCAGACTCTGAAACTACACACACACAGACTCTGAAACTACTACACACACACCAGACTCTGAAACTACACACACACCAGACTCTGAAACTACACACAACAGACTCTGAAACTACACACACACCAGACTCTGAAACTACACACACCAGACTCTGAAACTACACACACCAGACTCTGAAACTACACACACCAGACTCTGAAACTACACACACCAGATTCCGAAACTACACACACACACCAGATTCTGAAACTACACACACACACCAGATTCTGAAACTACACACACACACCAGACTCTGAAACTGCACACACACCAGACTCTGAAACTACACACACCAGACTCTGAAACTACACACACATAATCTGAAACTACACACACCAGACTCTGAAACTACACACAACAGACTCTGAAACTACACACAGACTCTGAAACTACACACAGACTCTGAAACTACACACACACCAGACTCTGAAACTACACACACCAGACTCTGAAACTACACACACCAGACTCTGAAACTACACACACCAGACTCTGAAACCACACACAGACTCTGAAACTACACACAGACTCTGAAACTACACACAGACTCTGAAACTACACACACCAGACTCTGAAACTACACACACACCAGACTCTGAAACTACACACACACCAGACTCTGAAACTACACAGACAGACACACTGAAACTACACAGACAGACACACTGAAACTACACAGACAGACACACTGAAACTACACACACCAGACTCTGAAACTACACACACCAAACTACACACACACCAGACTCTGAAACTACACACACACCAGACTCTGAAACTACACACACACCAGACTCTGAAACTACACACACACCAGACTCTGAAACTACACACACACCAGACTCTGAAACTACACACACACCAGACTCTGAAACTACACACACACCAGACTCTGAAACTACACACACACCAGACTCTGAAACTACACACACACCAGACTCTGAAACTACACACACACCAACTCCGAAACTACACAGACAGACACACTGAAACTACACAGACAGACACACTGAAACTACACACACCAGACTCTGAAACTACACACAACACACTCTGAAACTACACACACACACTCTGAAACTACACACACAGACTCTGAAACTACACACACCAGACTCTGAAACTACACACACCAGACTCTGAAACTACACACACACAGACTCGAAACTACACTCTGAACTACACCACACCAGACTCTGAAACTACACACACACCAGACTCTGAAACTAACTACACACACCAGACTCTGAAACTACACACACCAGACTCTGAAACTACACACACCAGACTCTGAAACTACACACACCAGACTCTGAAACTACACACACACAGACTCTGAAACTACACACACACCAGACTCTGAAACTACACACACACCAGACTCTGAAACTACACACACACACAGACTCTGAAACTACACACACACCAGACTCTGAAACTACACACACACCAGACTCTGAAACTACACACACACCCAGACTCTGAAACTACACACACACCAGACACACTGAAACTACACAGACAGACACACTGAAACTACACAGACAGACACCTGAAACTACACACACCAGACTCTGAAACTACACACACACACTCTGAAACTACACACACACACTCTGAAACTACACACACCAGACTCTGAAACTACACACACCAGACTCTGAAACTACACACACCAGACTCTGAAACTACACACACCAGACTCTGAAACTACACACACCCAGACTCTGAAACTACACACACCACTCTGAAACTACACACACAGACTCTGAAACTACACACACACCAGACTCTGAAACTACACACACACCAGACTCTGAAACTACACACACCAGACTCTGAAACTACACACACCAGACTCTGAAACTACACACACCAGACTCTGAAACTACACACACACCAGATTCTGAAACTACACACACACACCAGATTCTGAAACTACACACACACACCAGACTCTGAAACTGCACACACACCAGACTCTGAAACTACACACACCAGACTCTGAAACTACACACACATAATCTGAAACTACACACACCAGACTCTGAAACTACACACACCAGACTCTGAAACTACACACACCAGACTCTGAAACTACACACACCAGACTCTGAAACTACACACACCAGACTCTGAAACTACACACACATAATCTGAAACTACACACACCAGACTCTGAAACTACACACACCAGACTCTGAAACTACACACACCAGACTCTGAAACTACACACACCAGACTCTGAAACTACACACACACCAGACTCTGAAACTACACACACACACTCTGAAACTACACACACAGACTCTGAAACTACACACACCAGACTCTAAAACTACAGTGTGTAGTAGTATGCAGTAGTGTGTCTCTTTGTGTGTAATTGTGTGACTCAGGTCTTTTGTGTCTAATTGTGTGACTGAGGTCCTTTGTGTGTAATTGTGTGACTGAGGTCCTTTGTGTGTAGTTGTGTGACTGAGGTCCTTTGTGTGTTGTTGTGTGACTGAGGTCTTTTGTGTATAATTGTGTGACTGAGGTCCTTTGTGTGTAATTGTGTGACTGAGGTCCTTTGTGTGTAGTTGTGTGACTGAGGTCCTTTGTGTGTAATTGTGTGACTGAGATCCTTTGTGTGTAGTTGTGTGACTGAGGTCCTTTGCATGTAGTTGTGTGACTGAGGTCCTTTGTGTGTAATTGTGTGACTGAGGTCCTTTGTGTGTAATAGTGTGACGGAGGTCCTCTGTGTGTAATTGTGTGACTGAGGTCCTTTGTGTGTAGTTGTGTGACTGAGGTCCTTTGTGTGTAGTTGTGTGACTGAGGTCCTTTGTGTGTTGTGTGACTGAGGTCTTTTGTGTATAATTGTGTGACTGAGGTCCTTTGTGTGTAATTGTGTGACTGAGGTCCTTTGTGTGTAGTTGTGTGACTGAGGTCCTTTGTGTGTAATTGTGTGACTGAGATCCTTTGTATGTAGTTGTGTGACTGAGGTCCTTTGTGTGTAGTTGTGTGACTGAGGTCCTTTGTGTATAATTGTGTGACTGAGGTCCTTTGTGTGTAATAGTGTGACGGAGGTCCTCTGTGTGTAATTGTGTGACTGAGGTCCTTTGTGTGTAGTTGTGTGACTGAGGTCCTTTGTGTGTAGTTGTGTGACTGAGGTCCTTTGTGTTGTGTCCAGTGACAGTGTTTGAGTTTCTTCCGGAGGAGAAGAAAGCCGCTCGGACTACAGTGCTGGGCCAGGCCGTGCTGGACTGCCTCCCCCTGCTGCAGGGTAACAACAGACGCCACCTTCATGTTGTTATTGTGTTATTACGCTACTATGCTACAGTGATACAGTGTTACAGTCTTAGTGTTACAGTGTTAGTGTTACTGCGTTACAGTGTTACTGCGTTATGGGGCTTTCACACCGCCAACGCTGAAACGCGGAAGCCCCACTCACCAGACGCGCATTCTCTAGTTTTCAGACGCAGAGGACTTCACACCAGAACGTCCTGACGCGAGCCGGAAGTACCGGAAGTAGCCGGCCGGCTCTAATGCTAACAGAGCTATGCTAGCGGCTTCTTGTGTACAGATCTTCTCCAATATGCAGCGTTGCAGCGTGTCTTTGCTCACAGACATTCCACGGGCTTTATACAACAATAGTATGTGTTCACGGAGGTGCGCCATAAGTTTTTTCATATTATTAACGGAATTTCCGCATCGGCGAACACACTCGAAGCAGTTGCATAAGGTCACGGGAGCATGATAAATCATATTTTCACAAGCACAGAGTCCCCCATTGTCAACCCTGGTTTGCGTTCTGGTGAAGCCTGGTGTGGGTCCTGTTTTGGCTGTTTATGAGTATTTTCAGTCTGCTCGCTCAGTCCGCTAATGTCCCCGTGACCACTTTGCTGCTCTCTGATTGGTTGTCGCACGAACGTCCCAAGGAAAGGATGAGCAGAATCCATCTCCTGTGGGCGTCGATTTTTCGCTCGTACTCCTAACACTGTAATGGTGCTTTCAGACCGGATCATGCGTTGCGTCGGGTTTCAATGCAAAGTCTATGGTGGCGCGCGTTCGGCCGTCACAACGCACGGACCTCTCGGCACGCACGGACTGTTCAATAATGACGCACAGACTTGGCGGGAAAGTGAAAAGGGAGTGTTACGGTGTTACAGTGTTAGTGTTACGGTGTTACAGTGTTAGTGTTACGGCGTTACAGTGTTAGTGTTACAGTGTTAGTGTTACGGCGTTTTTGTGTTTTAGTGTTACAGTGTTAGTGTTACAGTGTTAGTGTTACAGTGTTTCAGTGTTACAGTGTTTCAGTGTTACGGTGTTACAGTGTTGGTGTTACAGTATTACAGGGTTAGTGTTACAGTGTTAGTGTTACAGTGTTACGGTGTTACAGTGTTAGTGTTACAGTGTTGGTGTTATAGTATTACAGTGTTAGTGTTACAGTGTTTCAGTGTTAGTGTTACGGTGTTACAGTGTTAGTGTTACAGTGTTACGGCGTTACAGTGTTAGTGTTACAGTGTTAGTGTTACAGTGTTACCTTGTTAGTGTTAGTGTTACGGCGTTAGTATTAGTGTTACAGTGTCACAGTGTTTTAGTGTTAGTGTGTTACAGTGTTAGTGTTACAGTGTTACAGCGTTACAGTGTTTAGGGGCGTTCACACCGGACTTAACTTCGGCGTCAAAAGCGTCAAGTTTCCATTGAAAGTGAATGGTGAAGCGCGTCAGGTGAAGCCGAGAGCCCCGGCGTCACTTGACGCGCGTCAAAAGCTTCAAGAGTCGCGCGTATTACGCGCTCACTTGAAGCTTTTGATGCGCGAAACGCTCGCGTATCAAAACAATCCCTCTGACGCCGAAGTTGAGCAAAGCTGAGCTTTTGAAGCTTTGACGCGGGCTTCAACCAATCAGGAGACGAGCAGCAGCAGCAGCAGAGGGTCTGTCTCTGTCATGAAGAGAAGTCATGCTGCTGCTGCTGCTGTTTTATTGTCATTATTGTTATTAGTAATATTATTTGTATGAGTAGTAAAACTCTGAGTAACAAAAATCATTGTACACATGCTGTGTAGTAAACGTAGTTTATTTAATATAAGAACAGGCTGACGATGAGTCTGGCTCAGAGCAAGGCAGCTCCGGGCGGACGAGAGCCGGCGAGAGGCGAGCGAGAGCCGGGGAGAGGCGAGAGCCGGGGAGAGGCAGGGAGAGGCGAGAGCGAGACGGGGAGAGGCAGGGGGAGAGGCGAGAGCGAGACGGGGAGAGGCGAGCTCCGGGGTTTGAGAACTCAGACTGGGCAAGTGACATGCGGAAGTACCGCTGAAAGCGAAACTCCTCCGTACGCAGCTCCTGGAGTAAATGACGGAACTCTGCAAACACTGCAGCCTCTCAAGTCTGTGGTGAACCCAGAACATGTTTTGTTGAAGCCCTACAACAACGTTATTTTGCTTTATATAACAAATAAAGGCTCGCTGCTAATTGAAAAATCCACCGCTGTCCTGACTACAGACAACAGAGAAGCTCCTCCCACAGAGAACTGAGAAGCTCCTCCCACCGGCGGCAGGCGCGTCAAAAGCTTCAAGCACCAAAATGACAAAACTATCCCGGCGTCAGTTGAAGCGTGTCAAAAGCTTTTTGAAGCTTTTGGTCTGAACGCGCCTTTAGTGTTACAGTGTTAGTGTTACATTGTTGCAGTTACATTGTTGCTGTGTTACAGTGTTACTGTGTTACAGTGTTGCAGTGTTACAGTGTTAGTGTTACAGTGTTTCAGTGTTAGTCTTACAGTGTTGCGGTGTTAGTGTTACAGTGTTTCAGTGTTAGTGTTACGGTGTTACAGTATTACAGTGTTAGTGTTACAGTGTTAGTGTTACAGTGTTACGGTGTTAGTGTTACAGTGTTAGTCTTACAGTGTTGGTGTTACAGTATTACAGTGTTAGTGTTACTGTGTTAGTGTTACAGTGTTAGTGTTACAGTGTTTCAGTGTTAGTGTTACGGTGTTACAGTGTTAGTGTTACAGTGTTAGTATTACAGTGTTACGGCGTTACAATGTTAGTGTTACAGTGTTAGTATTACAGTGTTACGGTGTTAGTGTTACGGTGTTAGTGTTACGTGTTAGTGTTACAGTGTTACGGCGTTACAGTGTTAGTGTTACAGTGTTAGTGTTACGGCGTTACAGTGTTAGTGTCACAGTGTTACAGTGTTAGTGTTACAGTGTTACTGCGTTTTAGTGTTACAGTGTTTGTGTTACAGTGTTAGTGTTACAGTGTTAGTGTTACGGCGGTACAGTGTTACGGTGTTAGTGTTACATTGTTACGGTGTTTTAGTGTTACTGCGTTACAGTGTTAGTGTTACTGTTACAGTGTTACGGTGCTACGGCGTTACAGTGTTAGTGTTACAGTGTTACGGCGTTAGTGTTACAGTGTTATTGTTACAGTGTTAGTGCTACAGTGTTACAGTGTTAGTGTTACAGTGTCAGAGTTATTGTTACAGTGTTAGTGTTACCTAGTTAGTGTTACAGTGTCACAATGTTATTGTTACAGTGTTAGTGTTACGGCGTTACAGTGTTAGTTTTACAGTGTTAGTTTTACAGTGTTACGGCGTTACAGTGTTAGTGTTACAGTGTTACGGCGTTACAGTGCTAGTGTTACAGTGTTAGTGTTACAGTGTTAATGTTACAGTGTTAGTGTTACAGTGTTAATGTTACAGTGTTAGTGTTACAGTGTTAATGTTACCGTGTTAGTGTTACAGTGTTAATGTTACAGTGTTACAGTGTTAGTGTTACAGTGTTAATGTTACAGTGTTAGTGTTACAGTGTTAATGTTACAGTGTTAGTGTTACCGTGTTAGTGTTACAGTGTTAATGTTACAGTGTTACAGTGTTAGTGTTACAGTGTTAGGTTTACAGTGTTACAGTGTTAGGTTTACAGTGTTAGTGTTACAGTGTTAGTGTTACAGCGTTACAGTGTTAGTGTTACAGTGTTAGTGTTACAGCGTTAATGTTACAGTGTCAGTGTTACAGTGTTAGTGTTACAGTGTTAGTGTTACGGCGTTACAGTGTTAGTGTTTGTAAGGTAGGAAAAATGTATGTGGAGTGGCTAGTCTCCAGCTCGGAGTCTTGCCGTTCCTTAAAGAGGGATCTGAATTAATATTTAAGGGCACCAGTAGAATTTGAAACATCTACAACAGATCCAGTACTAATCTGCCTCGATCAGTCTCACAATCTGATAGATCTCGAGTTCGAAATCAGCCAGGGATATCAAAAGATTTATAAAAAGGACACTTGACGATGACTACGTTTATCGTGGGTTTATTGACTACGTACGAAATAGGAAAAATCAACGAGGAGGTGTTTGGTCACATTAAACAGAGATGTTAAACATATCACGTGAATCACACATTAACGTGGCAATTGGAACAGTCTTACTTTGACGTAGTCCGTATTGAAGGATTGAAGAATAGGGAAAGGGGGGGGTCCACACGTGTTCCTTTGTTCGAGCAGGAGAGACGAAGGCCAGCCAGCAGATCGCAGCGAAACTTGAAATCCACACAAACACACGCCGTCTAGAATAACGCCCGTATGTGCAGAAGTCCAGTCCAGAAGCCGGAAAGTGGCTTGTTGATGAGAGTTCGTCGTCTCCGACAGCGAGTGTCAGCAGCTGTCCTTGTGGAGGTAGAGGCCCAAAGTTGATACGGCCAAGAGGTCGCGTTGGAGACGCGTACCTTGTAGTTAGGTTCATTAAAAATGCCAAGAGGTCGTTTTGCGACTTGCGTGTGCTTTTTGTTCCAGTTCAGAAGGGGCGTGTCTATGACGTCATCTTTGTGCGTCTCCCTGGACATCTTTCGCGACAGACATGGTTATAACGACATATGCATCACTGACACCGACGTTTATAACACATATACAGACACAGCGCATTTACATTACAGACAATGGTACACACGTGTAGAGCACAGTAAATGTTATCAGAATAATGACTTCAAGGAGGGGTGGTTTCGACTGTCCATCTCGGTTGTGCTAGCATCCCGTGTCCACTGGGGGGCGTCAGAACGCCGTTGGTGGATCGCCAGCCTGCCTGGGAGGAATGTCTCAGGCCTTATCGGAGATTATACAGACCCAATTTGATCTTTGATCTCGCCGGAGGGAGGCAAAAATGCTTGTTTCTGGGGCCGATCATTGTCCAGGTTTGAAGGTTGGTATCTTTGTGATTCATGATGATACTCTGTTCGACCTCTGCTGTCTCAGATGTCTCGCTTTGGGGCGGACATTCCTAAGTCTCGTGTTTTTCTTATCTCACGCTGGTTAGTTTCTGCCGAGGCCATTCTCTGTTGAGTCATGTCCCTTTTGTCATCTTACATGTTACAGTGTTACAGTGTTAGTGTTACATTGTCACAGTGTTAGTGTTACAGTGTTGGTGTTACGGTGTTACAGTGTTAGTGTTACTGCGTTACAGTGTTTGTGTTACGGTGTTACAGTGTTAGTGTTACAGCGTTACGGTGTTACTGCGTTACAGTGTTAGTGTTAGTGTTACAGTGTTGGTGTTACAGTGTTAGTGTTACAGTGTTAGTCTTACAGTGTTAGTGTTACAGTGTTAATAATAATAATAATAATAATAAATCGGTTTTATATAGCGCTTTTTTGGACACTCAAAGACGCTTCACATGTGTCATTATTCATTCACTCCATACACGGTGGTGATAAACTACTACTGTAGCCACAGCTGCCCTGGGGCACACTGACAGAAGCGAGGCAACCAGTATGCGCCATCGGCCCCTCCGACCACCACCAACCATTCATACACACACCAGACTCATTCTAGGCAATGGGGGTGAAGTGTCTTGCCTAAGGACACAACGGCAGTTTGGCACTTTACAGCCGCAGCCGCCCCACTGTGGCTGGTGTTCCCAGAGGTTAAGTGTCTTGCCAAGGACACAACGACAGTAGTCAGTGGGAGTCGATGGTGAAAGTCTTGAGCGGGGCTTGAACCCACGACCTTCTGGCTCAAAGGCCAACGCTCTACCAACTGAGCTACTGCCGCCTCAACTGTTAGTGTTACAGTGTTAGTGTTACAGTGTTACGGTGTTACAGTGTTAGTGTTACAGTGTTGGTGTTACAGTGTTAGTGTTACAGTGTTAGTGTTACAGTGTTACGGTGTTAAAGTGTTAGTGTTACAGTGTTACGGTGCTACAGTGTTACAGTGTTCCTTCGAAGCTTGAAGCTCTCTGCTCCATAGTGCCTTGTCCATTGTCCCTGCTGCAGCCGCTTCATGCTTCCTTACAATACACACACACGGACCAATCACAGCGGAGCTTCTCTCTCCCATGGACCAATCACAGCAAAGCTTCCTTGCGGCAACCCTTACGTAGTTAGACATTTTCGAGGGTGCGCGGCAGGCGACGTAAGGGCCTTGCGGTGATCCACGCGTTGCGCAAGTGACGTCACGTCACCACCGTAAGGTCCGCGCTGCGCTACTATACACTAGGCACACTAGGTAACACTAGTTCAATTTGGAGAGACGTGAAACAAGAAGCTTTTGAGTATTTATTGGGAGGAGGTTTGGCGCCCTAGGCCCCGGTGCGGCCTTCAGATCGTAGGGGCTCTGCGATGGAGCATGCCAATCCCCCGGGACCTAGGCACTGGTGGCGGCATTTGGCAGCGGGAAGCAGATTGAAGGCAGAATGAAGCAGGGTGAAGAGGAGGAGGAGGGGAGGCGGTGGCTGCAGCTTCAAGAGGCCGAGAATGGGAGTTCCTCCGCTTTTAAGCAGCTTGCCTGGCTGGACCGGTGATTGGAAGGGGGCGTTTGCCGTGCGATAGGCTGGGGATGAGAACCGGCCTGGAGGGGTTACCTTTGGCTGACGTCTACCAAATTGAACTTACGCTGGCTGCATTTCAATTTGGAGAGACGTGAAACAAGAAGCTTTTGAGTATTTATTGGGAGGAGGTTTGGCGCCCTAGGCCCCGGTGCGGCCTTCAGATCGTAGGGGCTCTGCGATGGAGCATGCCAATCCCCAAAAAGGTTGTGAGTTGATGGAGTTTTGCAGCCTGGTTTGAAGGGGACAGATGTGACCGCTATCTATTGTGACCAACTTGCGCAGTCTCTGCCGAGCAGTCTCTGCCGAGCAGTCTCTGCCGAGCAGTCTCTGCCGAGCAGTCTCTGCCGAGCAGTCTCTGCCGAGCAGTCTCTGCCGAGCAGTCTCTGCCGAGCAGTCTCTGCCGAACAGTCTCTGCCGAACAGTCTCTGCCGAACAGTCTCTGCCGAACAGTCTCTGCCGAACAGTCTCTGCCGAACAGTCTCTGCCGAACAGTCTCTGCCGAACAGTCTCTGCCGAACAGTCTCTGCCGAACAGTCTCTGCCGAACAGTCTCTGCGGGCGACCATTGCTTGCGGATACTCAGCTGCTGCGACCATGCTTGCGGATACTCAGCTGCTGCGACCATGCTTGCGGATACTCAGCTGCTGCGACCATGCTTGCGGATACTCAGCTGCTGCGACCATGCTTGCGGATACTCAGCTGCTGCGACCATGCTTGCGGATACTCAGCTGCTGCCGCCACCAGGAAGTTTGCAAGTGTTTTATGGAGATGCAAAGAGGCGCTGGGCTGCCAGGATGGTCGAAGTGTCAGGCCTGATGTATGAGGAGAGGGCCGATGATGACCAGCGGCCCAGCTGCTGGAGGGCGGAATAGGGGAGCCCAAGGGACGCGGCGCGCGTGGCGGCGCCTATCCGAAGGAGTGGGCTGTGTAGAGATGGGGAGACAGGTTACAAGCAGCAGTACGGACTTGAGTTGGGCTCTGAAACAGACGGATGACATTGGAAGGTTTATCGGGAGCGCGGAGGAGATGCTTTGAGGGAAGGCGTCGGGCCAGGGCCCGGCGAACCACTGGACCTGGAAGAGACCCCCAAAACCCACGGACGGGGCTGCGTCCGTGAAGAACCGCAGGGCATCTGAGGACGGGATGACGTCACTGTAAAAAAAGATACACCGTCCCAGCGGCTCTGCAGACGGGACCCGAATGCCAGGTCGGAGCGGCACCCCGCGTCCGGGCAGACAGCGTCGTTGAGGGAGGAGACGGAGCCAGATATAAGCAGTTCCATATACAAGCAGTTCCATCTATAAGCAGTTCCATATACGAGCAGTTCCATATACGAGCAGTTCCATATACGAGCAGTTCCATATACGAGCAGTTCCAATATGAGCAGTTCCAATATGAGCAGTTCCAATATGAGCAGTTCCAATATGAGCAGTTCCAATATGAGCAGTTCCAATATTAGCAGTTCCATATATTAGCAGTTCCATATATTAGCAGTTCCATATATTAGCAGTTCCATATATTAGCAGTTCCATATATTAGCAGTTCCATATATTAGCAGTTCCATATATTAGCAGTTCCATATATTAGCAGTTCCATATATTAGCAGATCCATATATTAGCAGATCCATATATTAGCAGATCCATATATTAGCAGATCCATATATTAGCAGATCCATATATTAGCAGTTCCATATATTAGCAGTTCCATATATTAGCAGTTCCATATATTAGCAGTTCCATATATTAGCAGTTCCATATATTAGCAGTTCCATATATTAGCAGTTCCATATATTAGCAGATCCATATATAAGCAGTTCCATATATTAGCAGATCCATATATTAGCAGTTCCATATATTAGCAGTTCCATATATTGGCAGTTCCATATATTAGCAGATCCATGTATAAGCAGTTCCGTATATAAGCAGATCCATATATAAGCAGGTCCAGATATAAGCAGAACCAATATATGCAGTTCCATGCACTGTATAAGCGGTTCCAGGTATAAGCAGTACCATATAATCAGTTCCAGGTATGAGCAGTCCCAATATGAGCAGTTCCATAAAAGCAGTTCCATAATACATAAGCAGTTCCGTAATACATAAGCAGTTCCGTACTACATAAGCAGTTCCATAATACGTAAGCAGTTCCACAATACGTAAGCAGTTCCATAATACGTAAGCAGTTCCAGATATAAGCAGTTCCGTGAGGGATTAAACTGAGAGCTCGCAGTCCAATTTGAGGGATTAAACGGAGCTTGCAGTCAGAGTGAAGGATTTAAACGGAGCTTGGTTAAGAGAGCCTGCAGACCAATGTGAGGGCTTTAAACTGATGCTTGCCCACCAATGCACGGGGCCAACTGAGCCTGCATTACAAGCGCGGGGCCAACTGAGCCTGTAGGACAATGCGAGGGGAATAAACCGTCCGCAGATCTCATACTTACCCGCAACGCCAGAAGATAAGGGACAACACGACGGGACCACACCGTACCGGCACGAGGAGGCAGGGATGCGCACGGCTCCCACCGCACCGGGCCAGACCGGCCGTATGCAGCAGCAGGCCGCGACGAGACGAGCAGCGGCGAACCCGCAGAAAGAGCCCGCAAAGGAGGAGAGCGGCAAAGACCCACGGACCACAGCACGAGACCCGCAGCAGGTGCAGCGACGTGGAGGAGGAGCAGACGACACGCAGCAGGACAGAGGACAGCAGGGACACGCACGAAGTAAGTGAGAGTAGAACAAAGCGATTCCTCCAGAACGACTCTTTGCAAGGCTTCGCTCTTTGCTGCAGCTTCAAGAGGCCGAGAATGGGAGTTCCTCCGCTTTTAAGCAGCTTGCCTGGCTGGACCGGTGATTGGAAGGGGGCGTTTGCCGTGCGATAGGCTGGGGATGAGAACCGGCCTGGAGGGGTTACCTTTGGCTGACGTCTACCAAATTGAACTTACGCTGGCTGCATGTGTCTAACAGCGTTACGGTGCTACAGCGTTAATGCGTTACCTTGTTATTATGTTTCTATGTTTCTGTGTTACTATTTTACTGCGTCTCTATGTTAAAATAAGATAAGAATTCCTTTATTCGTCCCACAGTGGGGAAATTTCGATGTTGCATCGCACATATAGGACAGTAGTAAGAGCACACAGGGAGCACACACAATATATAACAAAATAAGTGGTAGCTATGTTTCTTAGCTAACATAACTAACTGTAGATGCTGAAAATGCTTCAATACCAGTCAAAATATATATGTAGTAGTGCAGTTATATACTGTACAGTTAAATAGTGCAGGATAAAAAGTATATAAGTAAAGTGACATGAGGTAAAGTGACATTGTTCTGTGACATCCTGAAGTTGCAGTATTGCACATTGCACATGATTTAAGAATTTACTTAGTTACAGATGAATGACATTTACAGGCTCAGCAGTTCTTATTGTACAGTCTGACAGCAGCAGGAAGGAAAGACCTACGGAAACTCTCCCTCACACAGCGAGGGTGAATAAGTCTGTCACTGAAACTGCTCTCCAGAGCAGAGAGAGTGTCCTGCAGGGGGTGACAGTCATGGTCCAGCATAGATGTTAGTTTGCTCAGGACCCTCCTGTCCTCCACCTGCTGCACTGTGTCCAGGGAACAGCCCAGGACTGAGCTGGACTTCCTGATGACCTTGTCCAGCTTCTTCCTGTCCCTCTCTGTGATGCTGCTGTTCCAGCAGACCACACCGTACAAGAGGCTGATGCCACCACAGAGTCATAGAAGGTCTTCAGGAGTGGCCCCTGCACTCCAAAAGACCTGAGCCTCCTCAGTAGGTAGAGGCGGCTCTGGCCCTTCTTGAAGAGGGCGTCTGTGTTATGAGTCCAGTCCAGTTTGTGGTTCAGATGAACACCCAGGTACTTGTAAGAGTCCACTCTCTCAATGTCCTTTCCCTGGATGTTCACTGGAGCTGGAGCGGCAGAGTGGCGTCTACGGAAATCCACCACCATCTCCTTGGTCTTCCTCACGTTGATGAGGAGGTGGTTCCGCTGACACAGTCCACAAAGTTCTGTATAACTCCTCTGTACTCTGTGTCATCGTCCTCGGAGCTGAGTCCGATGACGGCAGAGTCGTCGGAGAACTTCTGGAGGACACAACAATGTTACTACGTCACTATGTTACTGTGTTACTACGTTACTGTGTGTGGCTCAAACTAATTTTTTAACATATATTAACCATTTTCCTGTGATAGTGACCACTAGTGGTGGAAGTAGGAAACAAACTCCTGCTATGAGCATGGATGGAGATAAAACCAAGACAGGGCTTTATAAGAAGAATGAGAATGTCCAAAGCACTATTAGATTTTTTTGAGAAGCACAGGGACTGGCCTCCTGCTGGGACTCTGAGGAGCACAGGGACTGGCCTCCTGCTGGGACTCTGAGGAGCACAGGGACTGGCCTCCTGTTGGTACAGTCTTCTCGAAAATGTGAGACAGACTTTTTCTCTGACGATGTTCAAATCCAGGTTAAAAACAGCTCTGTTTCTGCAGCAACTGAAGGATTTTATTTTAAGTTATTTTAATGTGATTATTTATGAAGCCTTGTGTTTCAAGCTTGAGCTGCCTGGAACTGTGCTATACAGATAAACTTGGCTCACAAAGACGCATTAGTTGAGCCGTGTGCATGAAACAGCACCAGGAGGACCTTCTTCAGACCCAGCTCTGTGACGTGGTTCTAAACTGTTGGTTTTGCAGAATCTGACAGAAAGAGAACGTTAAATAAACTCCAGAAGAATCAGCCTTACACTGGCTCCCTGTCTCACACAGAATCCATTTTAAAATTCTGGTGCTGACATTCAGGGCACTTCATGGTCAGGCGCCTGAATACATCCAGGGCCTGATCCACCCCTATGTCTCCAACAGAACCCTGAGGTCCTCCACTCAGAACCTGTTGATGGCCCCCCGTACTCGCTTTAAAACCAGAGGAGACAGATCCTTCCAGGCAGTTGCTCCTCGCCTCTGGAATGAGCTTCCTCAGTCTCTGCGTATCTTAGAGACTGTTGATGATTTTAAGTCCCAACTAAAGACGTATTTGTTTAGACAGGCTTTCTCGCCCACTGTTTTTAGGCCTCTGTGAATGTAAACTGTGTTTTTCTGTGTTTTGCTTTTATCTGACTTGTATGTGTATTTTATGTGTTTTAATGTGTGAAGCACTTTGTGATCCCGATGTGTGAAAGGCGCTATACAAATAAACTTTACTTACTTACTTAGAATCTTTCCTCTGGGTTTGTTTTTCAGGTCAGACTCACTTCTCGTCTCGAGTTCCTCTTTGTTCAGGAGCCGCCAGACAAAACAAAGTCTTGGATTCTACCATCGATGTAAGCCACATGAGGTCAGCTGAAACATTTACCGTCTCATTTGTTAAAAAACAATACCTGTGATGTCACAGAGCAGTCGGGAGGCGGGGGCTTCCACCGTCAGAGCTGGACTCAAGTGGATGATCAAGGTAAAAGTATCTCTCTGGCTCTACACCTCTCTGGCCCTGCACCTCTCTGGCCCTACACTTCTCTGGCCCTACACCTCTCTGGCCCTGCACCTCTCTGACTCTGCACCTCTCTGGCCCTACACCTCTCTGGTGCTTCACCTCTCTGGCCCTGCACCTCTCTGGCCGCACACCTCTCTGGCCGCACACCTCTCTGGCCGCACACTTCTCTGGTCCTACACCTCTCTGGTCCTACACCTCTCTGGCCCTACACCTCTCTGGCCCTACACCTCTCTGGCCGCACACCTCTCTGGCCCTAAACCTCTCTGGCCCTACACCTCTCTGGCCCTGCACCTCTCTGGCCCTACACTTCTCTGGCCCTACACCTCTCTGGCCCTGCACCTCTCTGACTCTGCACCTCTCTGGCCCTACACCTCTCTGGTGCTTCACCTCTCTGGCCCTGCACCTCTCTGGCCCTACATCTCTCTGGCCTCACACCTCTCTGGCCCTACACCTCTCTGGCCCTACAGCTCTCTGGCCCTGCACCTCTCTGGCCCTACACCTCTCTGGCCGCACACCTCTCTGGCTCTACACCTCTCTGGCCCTACACATCTGGCCCTACACCTCTCTGGCCGCACACCTCTCTGGCCGCACGCCTCTCTGGTCCTACACCTCTCTGGCCCTACACCGCTCTGGTCCTACACCTCTCTGGCTCTACACCTCTCTGGCCCTACACCTCTCTGGCCCTACACCTCTGTGGTCACACACCTCTCTGGCCGCACACCTCTCTGGCCCTAAACCTCTCTGGCCCTACACCTCTCTGGTCCTACACTTCTCTGGCCCTGCACCTCTCTGGCCCTGCACCTCTCTGGCCCTGCACCTCTCTGGCCCTACACCTCTCTGGCCTCACACCTCTCTGGCCCTACACCTCTCTGGTCCTACACCTCTCTGGTCCTACACCTCTCTGGCCGCACACCTCTCTGGCCCTACACCTCTCTGGCCCTGCACCTCTCTGGCCCTGCACCTCTCTGGCCCTACACCTCTCTGGCCCTACACCTCTCTGGCCCTACACCTCTCTCGCCCTACACCTCTCTGGCCCTGCACCTCTCTGGCCCTGCACCTCTGGCCCTACACCTCTCTGGCCCTACACCTCTCTGTCCGCACACCTCTCTGGCCGCACACCTCTCTGGTCCTACACCTCTCTGGCCCTACACCTCTCTGGTCCTACACCTCTCTGGTCCTACACCTCTCTGGCCGCATACCTCTATGGCTCTGGCCCTACCCCTCTCTGGCCCTACACCTCTGTGGCCACACACCTCTCTAGCCCTACACCTCTCTGGTCCTACACCTCTCTGGTCCTACACCTCTCTGGTCCTACACCTCTCTGGCCGCACACCTCTCTGGCCCTACACCTCTCTGGCCCTGCACCTCTCTGGCCCTGCAGCTCTCTGGCCCTACACCTCTGGCCCTACACCTCTCTGGCCCTACACCTCTCTGTCCGCACACCTCTCTGGCCGCACACCTCTCTGGTCCTACACCTCTCTGGCCCTACACCTCTCTGGTCCTACACCTCTCTGGTCCTACACCTCTCTGGCCGCATACCTCTATGGCTCTGGCCCTACCCCTCTCTGGCCCTACACCTCTGTGGCCACACACCTCTCTAGCCCTACACCTCTCTGGCCCTACACCTCTCTGGCCCTACACCTCTCTAGCCCTACACCTCTCTGGCCCTAAACCTCTCTGGCCCTAAACCTCTCTGGTCCTACACCTCTCTGGCCCTACACATCTGGCCCTGCACCTCTCTGGCCCTACACCTCTCTGGCCCTACACCTCTCTGGCCGCACACCTCTCTGGCCGCACACTTCTCTGGTCCTACACCTCTCTGGCCCTACACCTCTCTGGTCCTACACCTCTCTGGCCGCACACCTCTCTGGCCCTGCACCTCTCTGGCCCTAAACCTCTCTGGCCCTACACCTCTCTGGCCCTACACCTCTCTGGCCCTACACCTCTCTGGCCCTACACCTCTCTGGCCCTACACCTCTCTGGCCCTACACCTCTCTGGCCGCACACCTCTCTGGCCGCACACTTCTCTGGTCCTACACCTCTCTGGCCCTACACCTCTCTGGTCCTACACCTCTCTGGCCGCACACCTCTCTGGCCCTACACCTCTCTGGTCCTACACCTCTCTGGCCCTACACCTCTCTGGCCCTACACCTCTCTGGCCCTAAACCTCTGTGGCCACACACCTCTCTGGCCCTACACCTCTCTGGCCCTGCACCTCTCTGGCCCTACAGCTCTCTGGCCCTACACCTCTCTGGTCCTACACCTCTCTGGTTCTACACCTCTCTGGCCGCACACCTCTCTGGCCCTACACCTCTCTGGCCCTTCACCTCTCTGGCCCTGCACCTCTCTGGCCCTACACCTCTCTGGCCCTACACCTCTCTCGCCCTACACCTCTCTGGCCCTACACCTCTGGCCCTACACCTCTCTGGCCCTACACCTCTCTGTCCGCACACCTCTCTGGCCGCACACCTCTCTGGTCCTACACCTCTCTGGTCCTACACCTCTCTGGCCGCATACCTCTATGGCTCTGGCCCTACCCCTCTCTGGCCCTACACCTCTGTGGCCACACACCTCTCTAGCCCTACACCTCTCTGGTCCTACACCTCTCTGGTCCTACACCTCTCTGGCCGCACACCTCTCTGGCCCTACACCTCTCTGGCCCTGCACCTCTCTGGCCCTGCACCTCTCTGGCCCTACACCTCTGGCCCTACACCTCTCTGGCCCTACACCTCTCTGGCCCTACACCTCTCTGTCCGCACACCTCTCTGGCCGCACACCTCTCTGGTCCTACACCTCTCTGGCCCTACACCTCTCTGGTCCTACACCTCTCTGGTCCTACACCTCTCTGGCCGCATACCTCTATGGCTCTGGCCCTACCCCTCTCTGGCCCTACACCTCTGTGGCCACACACCTCTCTAGCCCTACACCTCTCTGGCCCTAAACCTCTCTGGCCCTACACCTCTCTGGCCGCACACTTCTCTGGTCCTACACCTCTCTGGCCCTACACCTCTCTGGTCCTACACCTCTCTGGTCCTACACCTCTCTGGCCGCACACCTCTCTGGCCCTACACCTCTCTGGTCCTACACCTCTCTGGTCCTACACCTCTCTGGTCCTACACCTCTCTGGTCCTACACCTCTCTGGCCGCACACCTCTCTGGCCGCACACGTCTCTGGGCCTACACCTCTCTGGCCCTACACCTCTCTGGCCCTACACCTCTCTGGCCGCACACCTCTCTGGCCCTAAACCTCTCTGGCCCTACACCTCTCTGGTCCTACACCTCTCTGGCCCTACACCTCTCTGGACTCACACCTCTCTGGCCCTACACCTCTCTGGCCCTACACCTCTCTGGCCCTGCACCTCTCTGGGCCGCACACCTCTCTGGCTCTACACCTCTCTGGCCCTACACATCTGGCCCTACACCTCTCTGGTCGCACACCTCTCTGGCCGCACGCCTCTCTGGTCCTACACCTCTCTGGCCCTACACCTCTCTGGCCCTACACCGCTCTGGTCCTAACCTCTCTGGCCCTACACCTCTCTGGCCCTACACCTCTCTGGCCCTACACCTCTGTGGCCACACACCTCTCTGGCCCTACACCTCTCTGGCCGCACACCTCTCTGGCCCTAAACCTCTCTGGCCCTACACCTCTCTGGTCCTACACTTCTCTGGCCCTGCACCTCTCTGGCCCTGCACCTCTCTGGCCCTACACCTCTCTGGCCTCACACCTCTCTGGCCGCACACCTCTCTGGCCCTACACCTCTCTGGCCCTGCACCTCTCTGGCCCTGCACCTCTCTGGCCCTACACCTCTCTGGCCCTACACCGCTCTCGCCCTACACCTCTGGCCCTACACCTCTCTGGCCCTACACCTCTCTGTCCGCACACCTCTCTGGTCCTACACCTCTCTGGCCCTACACCTCTCTGGTCCTACACCTCTCTGGCCGCATACCTCTATGGCTCTGGCCCTACCCCTCTCTGGCCCTACACCTCTGTGGCCACACACCTCTCTAGCCCTACACCTCTCTGGCCCTAAACCTCTCTGGTCCTACACCTCTCTGGCCGCACACCTCTCTGGCCCTGCACCTCTCTGGCCCTAAACCTCTCTGGCCCTAAACCTCTCTGGCCCTACACCTCTCTGGCCCTACACATCTGGCCCTACACCTCTCTGGCCGCACACTTCTCTGGTCCTACACCTCTCTGGTCCTACACCTCTCTGGCCCTACACCTCTCTGGCCCTACACCTCTCTGGCCACACACCTCTCTGGCCCTACACCTCTCTGTCCGCACACCTCTCTGGTCCTACACCTCTCTGGTCCTACACCTCTCTGGCCGCATACCTCTATGGCTCTGGCCCTACCCCTCTCTGGCCCTACACCTCTGTGGCCACACACCTCTCTAGCCCTACACCTCTCTGGCCCTAAACCTCTCTGGCCCTAAACCTCTCTGGTCCTACACCTCTCTGGCCGCACACCTCTCTGGCCCTGCACCTCTCTGGCCCTAAACCTCTCTGGCCCTACACCTCTCTGGCCCTACACATCTGGCCCTACACCTCTCTGGCCGCACACCTCTCTGGCCGCACACTTCTCTGGTCCTACACCTCTCTGGCCCTACACCTCTCTGGTCCTACACCTCTCTGGCCCTACACTTCTCTGGCCCTACACCTCTCTGGCCCTACACCTCTCTGGTCACACACCTCTCTGGCCCTACACCTCTCTGACTCTGCACCTCTCTGGGCCTGCACCTCTCTGGCCCTACACCTCTCTGGCCGCACACCTCTCCGGCCGCACACCTCTCCGGCCGCACACCTCTCTGGCCCTACACCTCTCTGGTCCTACACCTCTCTGGTACTACACCTCTCTGGCCGCACACCTCTCTGGCCGCACACCTCTCTGGCCCTACACCTCTCTGGCCGCACACCTCTCTGGCCCTACACCTCTCTGTCCGCACACCTCTCTGGCCGCACACTTCTCTGGTCCTACACCTCTCTGGCCCTACACCTCTCTGGTCCTACACCTCTCTGGCCACACACCTCTCTGGCCCTACACCTCTCTGGCCCTACACCTCTCTGGCCCTACACCTCTCTGGCCACACACCTCTCTGGCCGCACACCTCTCTGGCCCTAAACCTCTCTGGCCACACACCTCTCTGGCCACACACCTCTCTGGCCCTACACCTCTCTGGTCCTACACCCCTGTGGCCACACACCTCTCTGGCCCTACACCTCTCTGGCCCTACACCTCTCTGGCCCTACACCTCTCTGGTCCTACACCTCTCTGGCCGCACACCTCTCTGGCCGCACACCTCTCTGGCCCTACACCTCTCTGGCCACACACCTCTCTGGCCCTACACCTCTCTGGCCCTACACCTCTCTGGCCCTACACCTCTCTGGCCACACACCTCTCTGGCCCTACACCTCTCTGGCCCTACACCTCTCTGGCCCTGCACCTCTCTGACTCTGCACCTCTCTGGGCCTGCACCTCTCTGGCCCTACACCTCTCTGGCCGCACACCTCTCCGCCGCACACCTCTCTGGTCCTACACCTCTCTGGCCCTACACCTCTCTGGTCCTACACCTCTCTGGTACTACACCTCTCTGGCCGCACACCTCTCTGGCCGCACACCTCTCTGGCCCTACACCTATCTGGCCCTACACCTCTCTGTCTGAGTAAGTAATTAAGTAAGTAATCTTTATTTATATACCGCCTTTTCACTGCACATCGGAGTCTCAAAGCGGTTTACAATTGTTATTTTTGGGAGTGGGGGGCCAGTACAGGAGGCGCATGCCAGACCTATTGTACATATTTTTAGTGGTAGGGGAAACCGGAGCACCCGGAGGAAACCTACGCAGACACGGGGAGAACATGCAAACTCCACTCAGAAAGGCCCTGGTCCAACCGGGATTCGAACCCAGGACCTTCTTGCTGAGAGGCTAGAGTGCTATCCACTCAGCCACCGTGCCGCCACATCAACACCACCGTCTGAGGCGGTGGTGTTGATGTTGTGTTGCTGTTGTGTGTTTGCAGCCCACTCTGGAGGTAGCAGTGTGTGTGTCAGAGGCGATGGTGTGTGGGGCCTCCCTGGGGGGCTGTAACCTGCTGAAGGTGACTGTGGAGACAGCCTTCTCCGTCCCCGAGGCCTGGACCCTGCCCTCAGCTCCTGCAGCCTCCTACACAGCTGCTCTGGAGCTGCCTCTCACTGCACAGGTCTCATCTTTATGACACTATCATCACGTCTCATGTTCTTTTCAATCAGGCAACAATGGTCCAGTCTGTCCTTTCTCCTCTGGTCTCGGCTCCAGGGACAAGAAGGGGCTGGAGGAGGTCAAATAAATATGAAGATGCCTTAGATAGACTTATGGTGCATTCAGACCGCAAACGCTCAAACGCTGAAGCCCCGCTCACCAGACGCGCATTCTCTAGTTTTCAGACACACCAGAACGTCCTGGCCAGCACCGGAAGAGCCGGAAGTAGCCGGCAGGCTCTGCTGCTAACAGAGTTATGCTAGCGGCTTCTTGTGTACAGATCTTTATATAACAGCAGTATGTGTTCACGGTGACTTTATATATCAGTAGTATGTGTTCATGGAGGTGACTTTATATAACAGCAGTATGTGTTCACGGAGGTGACTTTATATAACTGCAGTATATGTTCACGGAGGTGACTTTATATAACAGCAGTGTGTGTTCACGGAGGTGACTTTATATAACAGCAGTATGTGTTCACGGAGGTGACTTTATATAACAGCAGTATGTGTTCACGGTGACTTTATATAACAGCAGTATGTGTTCACGGAGGTGACTTTATATAACAGCAGTATGTGTTCACGGAGGTGACTTTATATAACTGCAGTATGTGTTCACGGAGGTGACTTTATATAACTGCAGTATGTGTTCACGGAGGTGACTTTATATAACAGCAGTATGTGTTCACGGAGGTGACTTTATATAACAGCAGTATGTGTTCACGGAGGTGACTTTATATAACAGCAGTATGTGTTCACGGAGGTGACTTTATATAACAGCAGTATGTGTTCACGGAGGTGACTTTATATAACAGCAGTATGTGTTCACGGAGGTGACTTTATATAACAGCAGTATGTGTTCACGGAGGTGACTTTATATAACAGCAGTATGTGTTCACGGAGATGACTTTATATAACAGCAGTATGTGTTCACGGTGACTTTATATAACAGCAGTATGTGTTCACGGTGACTTTATATAACAGCAGTATGTGTTCACGGAGGTGACTTTATATAACAGCAGTATGTGTTCACGGTGACTTTATATAACAGCAGTATGTGTTCACGGAGGTGACTTTATATAACAGCAGTATGTGTTCACGGAGGTGACTTGGAGTGAACTTGGAGTGAGAGATCAAAGCATCAAAGGTCTTCTGTAGGAACAATGGAATAGGTGTTTTTAGAACTGCATTAACTGCTCATCGTACAGCCCTTTCATTCCTGAACCTCCTGAAAAAATCAACACATTCTGTACCGAGCTGCTGTACCGAAACATGCAAAGGCAAAAACAGAGAGATTCAGGACTGTCCCATCTGGACGGAGACAGTCCTATCTGTGAGGACTAGGGCTGAGCAGAGACACCAGCGTCAACACTTGTCCCAATGATTGTTTGACTCTGAATGGACTGTGTTCCACAGAAATGTCAGACACTGGTGTTCAGTGACGGGGCGCTCAAAGCTGGAGGAGAGAGAGAGGAGAAGGGCCGACAGAAGAGGAGGCCGCCTCTGCCTCAGCTGCTGCCAGAAAACACAGTGGTGCCAGGAGCCTTTATCCAGCCAGGCTCCATGGAGGATGAGGACGGGGAGCTCACCGGCCCCGCGGTAAACCACTCCCTCTACACCACCATCAGCTTCCTGGTTGGTGGATCTGGTTTCAGTGACTGCCTCTAGTTTGATCAATGTACCTCACTCCTTCTGTTCCTGAAATCGGCTTTAGCTTGGAAGTAGAATCTTCACTCGATCTAACTGTGACAGTGTGAAAACAAACATATGCAGTATATTATGGTCCTGTGCTTTCAGGATCGTTGTTTCCGAAAGAGTGCGGAGAGCCACAAGCCTCGCGTGGGCTGGGACCAGGAGAGGAGCTGCTTCCTGAGCGCAGAGGCCACACACAGGTTTGGCTCTTCATGACGAGTGTAGACCACAGGCTCCTCCCTCTGCTCATTAAAGGGGTGTGGCCTTCAGACTCCTCCCTCTGCTCATTAAAGGGGTGTGGCCTTCAGGCTCCTCCCTCTGCTCATTAAAGGGGTGTGGCCTTCAGGCTCCTCCCTCTGCTCATTAAAGGGGTGTGGCCTTCAGGCTCCTCCCTCTGCTCATTAAAGGGGTGTGGCCTTCAGGCTCCTCCCTCTGCTCATTAAAGGGGTGTGTCCTTCAGGCTCCTCCCTCTGCTCATTAAAGGGGTGTGGCCTTCAGATTCCTCCCTCTGCTCATTAAAGGGATGTGTCCTTCAGGCTCCTCCCTCTGCTCGTTAAAGGGATGTGTCCTTCAGGCTCCTCCCTCTGCTCATTAAAGGGGTGTGGCCTTCAGACTCCTCCCTCTGCTCATTAAAGGGATGTGTCCTTCAGGCTCCTCCCTCTGGTCATTAAAGGGATGTGTCCTTCAGGCTCCTCCCTCTGCTCATTAAAGGGATGTGTCCTTCAGGCTCCTCCCTCTGCTCGTTAAAGGGGTGTGTCCTTCAGGCTCCTTCCTCTGGTCATTAAAGGGATGTGTCCTTCAGGCTCCTCCCTCTACTCATTAAAGGGATGTGTCCTTCAGGCTCCTCCCTCTGCTCATTAAAGGGATGTGTCCTTCAGGCTCCTCCCTCTGCTCGTTAAAGGGATGTGTCCTTCAGGCTCCTCCCTCTACTCATTAAAGGGGTGTGTCCTTCATGCTCCTCCCTCTGCTCATTAAAGGGATGTGTCCTTCAGGCTCCTCCCTCTGCTCGTTAAAGGGGTGTGTCCTTCAGGCTCCTCCCTCTGGTCATTAAAGGGATGTGTCCTTCAGGCTCCTCCCTCTGCTCGTTAAAGGGGTGTGTCCTTCAGGTTACGGGAGACCATCACCAAATGCAGCCTGTGGCCCTTGGAGATCATGAGGTCCTCGGCTGCGCCTCTGGTAAAGACACACAACTGTCTCTGTGTGTTTGTGTGTCTTTAGTCTCTGTGTGTGTGTGTGTGTGTGTGTTTGTGTCTTTAGTCTGTGTGTGTGTCTTTACTCTTTCTGTGTGTGTGCGTGTCTTTAGTCTTTCTGTGTGTGTGTGTGTGTGTGTGTTTGTGTCTTTAGTCTGTGTGTGTGTGTCTTTACTCTTTTTGTGTGTGTGCGTGTCTTTAGTCTTTCTGTGTGTGTGTGTCTTTAGTCTCTGTGTGTGTGTCTTTACTCTCTCTCTGTGTGTGTGTGTGTGTCAGGCTGCAGAGGAGGTCCCAGAGATCCTGTTTCATGGCCTGGTGTTTGTGGATGTGAGCCGCCTGCTGTTCCCTGGAGCCAGGGGCCTCAGAGGAGCCTTCTGTGTCCAGCCTTTCTCTGAACAGCTGCTCTGCAACAAGGTGCAGCTAAAACCTGTTTACACTCTTCATTCAGAGCCAGAGACTGGTGCTTTCACAGTGATTAGAGTTTTGTTTACACTCTTCATTCAGAGCCAGAGACTGGTGCTTTCACAGTGATTAGAGTTTTGTTTACACTCTTCATTCAGAGCCAGAGACTGGTGCTTTCACAGTGATTAGAGTTTTGTTTACACTCTTCATTCAGAGCCAGAGACTGGTGCTTTCACAGTGATTACAGTTTTGTTTACACTCTTCATTCAGAGCCAGAGACTGGTGCTTTCACAGTGATTAGAGTTTTGTTTACACTCTTCATTCAGAGCCAGAGACTGGTGCTTTCACAGTGATTAGAGTTTTGTTTACACTCTTCATTCAGAGCCAGAGACTGGTGCTTTCACAGTGATTACAGTTTTGTTTACACTCTTCATTCAGAGCCAGAGACTGGTGCTTTCACAGTGATTAGAGTTTTGTTTACACTCTTCATTCAGAGCCAGAGACTGGTGCTTTCACAGTGATTAGAGTTTTGTTTACACTCTTCATTCAGAGCCAGAGACTGGTGCTTTCACAGTGATTACAGTTTTGTTTACACTCTTCATTCAGAGCCAGAGACTGGTGCTTTCACAGTGATTAGAGTTTTGTTTACACTCTTCATTCAGAGCCAGAGACTGGTGCTTTCACAGTGATTACAGTTTTGTTTACACTCTTCATTCAGAGCCAGAGACTGGTGCTTTCACAGTGATTAGAGTTTTGTTTACACTCTTCATTCAGAGCCAGAGACTGGTGCTTTCACAGTGATTACAGTTTTGTTTACACTCTTCATTCAGAGCCAGAGACTGGTGCTTTCACAGTGATTAGAGTTTTGTTTACACTCTTCATTCAGAGCCAGAGACTGGTGCTTTCACAGTGATTAGAGTTTTGTTTACACTCTTCATTCAGAGCCAGAGACTGGTGCTTTCACAGTGATTAGAGTTTTGAAAACTAGTCATGTCTGAGCCTCCATTTTAGCTAAACAAATGTAAAAAATATGCATTTGGACAGATGCCACGTACAGGTGAGAAAGAGGCTCATGTGATGAACTACACACAACCCCAGGTCTTTGTAACATACAGAAGTAAAGCTCCACGAAAAGCCAGAGCTGGAGTCTGAACGTTAAGAATGATCTAGTTTTAAAAAGTGCTTTACAAATAAACATTTATGAAGTGGTCTGTGTGGCAGACTCAGCGCAGAGAGAGCGTCCTGAAGGAGCACCTGAGAGCACTGGCTGCAGCGCGAGGGTCTGCTCCTGCTGCCGCCAAGAAGAGAGGAGGTGTCTCTGCGTCACAGGTGAGAGAGGAGGTGACTCTGTGGGTGAGAGAGGAGGTGTCTCTGCGTCACAGGTGAGAGAGGAGGTGACTCTGTGGGTGAGAGAGGAGGTGTCTCTGCGTCACAGGTGAGAGAGGAGGTGACTGTGGGTGAGAGAGGAGGTGTCTCTGTGGGTGAGAGAGGAGGTGTCTGCGTCACAGGTGAGAGAGGAGGTGACACTGTGGGTGAGAGAGGAGGTGTCTCTGCGTCACAGGTGAGAGAGGAGGTGACTCTGGGTGAGAGAGGAGGTGTCTCTGTGGGTGAGAGAGGAGGTAACTCTGTGGGTGAGAGAGGAGGTGACTCTGTGGGTGAGAGAGGAGGTGTCTCTGCGTCACAGGTGAGAGAGGAGGTGACTGTGGGTGAGAGAGGAGGTGTCTCTGGGTGAGAGAGGAGGTGTCTGCGTCACAGGTGAGAGAGGAGGTGACTCTGTGGGTGAGACAGGAGGTGTCTCTGCGTCACAGGTGAGAGAGGAGGTGACTCTGTGGGTGCGAGAGGAGGTGTCTCTGTGGGTGAGAGAGGAGGTAACTCTGTGGGTGAGAGAGGAGGTGACTCTGTGGGTGAGAGAGGAGGTGACTCTGTGGGTGAGAGAGGAGGTGACTCTGTGGGTGAGAGAGGAGGTGTCTGCGTCACAGGTGAGAGAGGAGGTGTCTCTGCGTCACAGGTGAGAGAGGAGGTGACTCTGTGGGTGAGAGAGGAGGTGTCTCTGCGTCACAGGTGAGAGAGGAGGTGACTGTGGGTGAGAGAGGAGGTGTCTGCGTCACAGGTGAGAGAGGAGGTGACTCTGTGGGTGAGAGAGGAGGTGTCTCTGCGTCACAGGTGAGAGAGGAGGTGACTCTGTGGGTGAGAGAGGAGGTGTCTCTGTGGGTGAGAGAGGAGGTAACTCTGTGGGTGAGAGAGGAGGTGACTCTGTGGGTGAGAGAGGAGGTGTCTCTGCGTCACAGGTGAGAGAGGAGGTGACTCTGTGGGTGAGAGAGGAGGTGTCTCTGCGTCACAGGTGAGAGAGGAGGTGACTGTGGGTGAGAGAGGAGGTGTCTCTGTGGGTGAGAGAGGAGGTGTCTGCGTCACAGGTGAGAGAGGAGGTGACTCTGTGGGTGAGACAGGAGGTGTCTCTGCGTCACAGGTGAGAGAGGAGGTGACTCTGTGGGTGAGAGAGGAGGTGTCTCTGTGGGTGAGAGAGGAGGTAACTCTGTGGGTGAGAGAGGAGGTGACTCTGTGGGTGAGAGAGGAGGTGACTCTGTGGGTGAGAGAGGAGGTGTCTGCGTCACAGGTGAGAGAGGAGGTGTCTCTGTGTCACAGGTGAGAGAGGAGGTGACTCTGTGGGTGAGAGAGGAGGTGTCTCTGCGTCACAGGTGAGAGAGGAGGTGACTGTGGGTGAGAGAGGAGGTGTCTGCGTCACAGGTGAGAGAGGAGGTGACTCTGTGGGTGAGAGAGGAGGTGTCTCTGCGTCACAGGTGAGAGAGGAGGTGACTCTGTGGGTGAGAGAGGAGGTGTCTCTGTGGGTGAGAGAGGAGGTAACTCTGTGGGTGAGAGAGGAGGTGACTCTGTGGGTGAGAGAGGAGGTGACTCTGTGGGTGAGAGAGGAGGTGACTCTGTGGGTGAGAGAGGAGGTGTCTGCGTCACAGGTGAGAGAGGAGGTGTCTCTGTGGCACAGGTGAGAGAGGAGGTGTCTCTGTGGCACAGGTGAGAGAGGAGGTGTCTCTGTGGCACAGGTGAGAGAGGAGGTGTCTCTGTGGCACAGGTGAGAGAGGAGGTGTCTCTGTGGCACAGGTGAGAGAGGAGGTGTCTCACTTACTGTTTAGGGTTTAAAATCTCTCTGATGCTTGTGTTTTTACTGTATTATACTGTATATACAGTGGGGCAAAAAAGTATTTAGTCAGCCTCCGATTGTGCAAGTTCTCCCACTTAAAATAATGACAGAGGTCTGTAATGTTCATCATAGGTTCACTTCAACTGTGAGAGACAGAATGTGAAAAAAAATCCAGGAATTCACATTGTAGGATTTTTAAAGAATTTATTTGTAAATTATGGTGGAAAATAAGTATTTGGCCAATAACAGAAATTCAACTCAATACTTTGTAATATAACCTTTGTTGGCAATAACAGAGGTCAAACGATTACTATAGGTCTTTACCAGGTTTGAACACACAGTAGCTGGTATTTTGGCCCATTCCTCCATGTTTCGGGGATGTCGCCGAGCAACGCGGACTTTCAACTCCCTCCACAGATGTTCAATGGGGTTGAGGTCTGGAGACTGGCTAGGCCACTCCAGGACTTTCAAATGCTTCTTACGGAGCCACTCCTTCGTTGCCCGGGCGGTGTGTTTGGGATCATTGTCGTGCTGGAAGACCCAGCCACGTTTCATCTTCAAAGCTCTCACTGATGGAAGGAAGTTTTGGCTCAAAATCTCACGATACATGGCCCCGTTCATTCTTTCCTTAACACGAATCAGTCGTCCTGTCCCCTTAGCAGAAAAACAGCCCCAAAGCATGACGTTTCCACCCCCATGCTTTCACAGTAGGTATGGTGTTCTTGGGATGCAACTCAGTATTCTTCTTCCTCCAAACACGACGAGTTGAGTTTATACCAAACGGTTTCATCTGACCACATGACATTCTCCCAATCCTCTGCTGTATCATCCATGTGCTCTCTGGCAAACTTCAGACGGGCCTGGACATGCACTGGCTTCAGCAGTGGGACACGTCTGGCACTGCAGGATTTGATTCCCTGTCGTCGTAGTGTGTTACTGATGGTAACCTTTGTTACTTTGGTCCCAGCTCTCTGCAGGTCATTCACCAGGTCCCCCCGTGTGGTTCTGGGATTTTTGATCATCGTTCTCATGATCATTTTGACCCCACGGGATGAGATCTTGTGTGGAGCCCCAGATCGAGGGAGATTATCAGTGGTCTTGTATGTCTTCCATTTTCTGATAATTGCTCCCACAGTTGATTTGTTCACACCAAGCTGCTTGCCTATTGTAGATTCACTCTTCCCAGTCTGGTGCAGGTCTACAATTCTTTTCCTGGTGTCCTTGGACAGCTCTTTGGTCTTGGCCATAGTGGAGTTTGGAGTCTGACTGTTTGAGGCTGTGGACAGGTGTCTTTTATACAGATAACTATGGAAGACTATTGGCACCTTAATTCAATTGTCTATTCATTTGTCAAATGGCAATGCATTATGTTATTTTAGTATTTATTTTGTATTTGTATTTGTCAAAGTGTAATGTTATATCCAATTTTGACATTTAATGTTCTATTCCAAAAGTTCTAATGGCAATTCAATATGTAAAGTGTCGATACAATGTCTTTATATATTGCAAATTACACGATTTTGAAATGAATAGCATATTGACATGGAAATTTGGCCTCTTTATTCATTGTTCTATTCATTCTTAACATGGCATTTAGTTTAGAGTTGTATTTGGCAAAATTGCATGTTATATCCTATTTTGACTTGTATTCCACATTTGAGTATGTTAAGTTTCATTTAATGTGTTGTGAAACAGCACCTCCCTCTGGATTGCATTGCATATTGCATATTGCATTGCCACATGGTTTGAGTACAACTTAATTCAATATGCTATGCAGTTCTTGACCCCTGGGAAGGCGGGCCCTGGTCCGCTCTCGGCCAATCAGAGACGAGTCTATATCCTCCTAGCTAGATGCGTATGGAGCTATTATTGTTTCAATAATATTTGTGTGTGCGTGAACAGATTTGTGTGTGCGTAAAAAGATGTGTCCGTGCGTAACCAGATTTGTGTGTACGTAAAAAGATGTGTGCGTGCGTAACCAGATTTGTATGTACGTATCAAGATTTGTATGTGTGTAAAAAAAAAGTAAGTTTTACACACAAGTTTTTTTTTTTTACACACGAATCTTTTGACGCAGTCCTGCCTTCGCAGATTCGCAAGTGTAACTTGGACTGTGTGCATCTGTACCCAGATTTGTGTGTGTGTAATTTGACATTTGTATCTGTAGCAGAACAATCTGTGTGTAAATAACCACGTTGTACGAAGAGAAGAACGGACAAAAGCCTCAGTGCTACAGGCTCTGTTTTACACGAATCTCTTTTTGACACACCTCTGCCGCTTAGCGTGTGTCAAAAAGATTCATAAGTGTAATGTGGTTGTTCTAGCAGTACACCAGCAGATGGTGCTGTTGTAGCTGGTTATACACGCAAGCAAACCAGCAGAGTTTGTAGCACTAAATTGTAGATAGAGAAAACCGAAGGATTTAAGAAGAAAAGTTCAGGATGAAAAGGAACACAAAAATTCCCACAAAATCCGACCTTTATGAAAGCTGTAGGTTCTCTGTCAGGTTCTCTGTCACGTTCTCTGTCAGCTGTTTTAGTTTACTTTGAGTTCTATGGGGAAAATGTCTGTGTAGCCCACGTGAATTTAGTCTGCAGTACGTGAGAATCCTTCAGCTCCAAGCTAGTACCACCCTATCCAGTTATTATAATAGATCCATGTATTATACAGTGGTGTGAATGACAGGATTTTAAATATAGGAAAAAAAATATCATAAACAGCTGCGGTAGTGTGTCTTGTCAAGGCAGTAGGTTTTGGTTTGTTTGCCTGTAGGTAATAACCAGCTACAACAGCAACATCTGCTGGTGTACTGCTAGAACAACCACATTACACACACAAATCTTGATACGTACATACAAATCTGGTTACGCACGCACACATCTTTTTACGCACACACTAATTGGCCGAGAGCGGACCAGGGCCCGCCTTCCCAGGGGTCAAGAACTGCATAGCATATTGAATTAAGTTGCACTCAAACCATGTGGCAATGCAATATGCAATATGCAATGCAATCCAGAGGGAGGTGCTGTTTCACAACACATTAAATGAAACTTAACATACTCAAATGTGGAATACAAGTCAAAATAGGATATAACATGCAATTTTGCCAAATACAACTCTAAACTAAATGCCATGTTAAGAATTAATAGAACAATGAATAAAGAGGCCAAATTTCCATGTCAATATGCTATTCATTTCAAAATCTTGTAATTTGCAATATATAAAGACATTGTATCGACACTTTACATATTGAATTGCCATTAGAACTTTTGGAATGGAACATTAAATGTCAAAATTTACACTTTGACAAATACAAATACAAAATAAATACTAAAATAACATAATTTGACAAATGAATAGACAATTGAATTAAGGTGCCAATAGTCTTCCATAGATAACGAGTTCAAACAGGTTCCATTAATACAGGTGGAGGACAGAAGAGCTTCTTAAAGAAGAAGTTACAGGTCTGTGAGAGCCAGAGATCTTCCTTGTTTGAAGTGACCAAATACTTATTTTCCACCATCATTTACAAATAAATTCTTTAAAAATCCTACAATGTGAATTCCTGGAATTTTTTTTTCACATTCTGTCTCTCACAGTTGAAGTGTACCTATGATGAACATTACAGACCTCTGTCATTATCTTAAATGGGAGAACTTGCACATTTGGTGGCTGACTAAATACTTTTTTGACCCACTGTATATATATATATATATATATATATATATATATGACTTCCCCCTCAGGCTGCACACAGCAAAGTGGGTCAAGCTGAAGCTGGAGCTGAGACCCTCCAGTGTGAAGCAGAACAAACTAGAAACGTAAGATGTTCAAACCTCTGTCACTGTGGCTCTTTGAGTTGATCAGAAACTTCTATTTCAGTTGTATTTGGAATCAAGAACATACGTGATCATCGAGATCACACTGGAGAAGCCACTCATCCCCAAAATCACCCCCGAAGAGCTGTGCACAAGGTACGAGACTCCACAAGGTAGGAGACTCCAGTACGACACTCCAGTACGAGACTCCACAAGGTAGGAGACTGTAGTACGAGACTCCAGTACGAGACTCCACAAGGTACGAGACTCCAGTACGAGACTGCAGTACGGGACTCCAGTACAAGACTCCAGTAGGAGACTCCACAAGGTACGAGACTCCAGTACGGGACTCCAGTACAAGACTCCAGTAGGAGACTCCACAAGGTACGAGACTCCAGTACGAGACTCCAGTAAGAGACTCCACAAGGTACGAGACTCCAGTACAAGACTGCAGTACGAGACTCCACAAGGTACGAGACTCCACAAGGTACGAGACTGTAGTACGAGACTCCACAAGGTAGGAGACTGTAGTACGAGACTCCAGTACGAGACTCCAGTACGAGACTCCACAAGGTAGGAGACTGTAGTACGAGACTCCAGTACGAGACTCCACAAGGTACGAGACTCCAGTACGAGACTCCAGTAAGAGACTCCACAAGGTACGAGACTCCAGTACAAGACTGCAGTACGAGACTCCACAAGGTACGAGACTCCAGTACGAGACTCCAGTACGAGACTCCACAAGGTACGAGACTTGAAGAAAACTATTGTGGCTTGTGTTTCTCTATAGTGATTAGTTCAGAAGTCTCTCTTTCTGGTCTCTCTCTGGTCTCTCTCTCTGGTCTCTCTCTAGTCTCTCTCTCTGGTCTCTCTCTGGTCTTTCGCTGGTCTCTCCCTGGTCTCTCCCTGGTCTCTCTCTGGTCTCTCTCTCTGATCTCTCTCTGGTCTCTCTCTCTGGTCTCTCTCTCTAGTGGCTCTCTGGTCTCTCTCTGGTCTCTCTCTCTACTCTCTCTCTGGTCTCTCTCTCTGGTCTCTCTCTGGTCTCTCTCCGGTCTCTCTCTAGTCTCTCTCTGGTCTCTCTCTGGTCTCTCTCTTTGGTCTCGCTCTGGTCTCTCTCTGGTCTCTCTCTCTAGTCTCTCTCTGGTCTCTCTCTCTGGTCTCTCTCTGGTCTCTCTCTGGTCTATCTCTGGTCTCTCTCTAGTCTCTCTCTGGTCTCTCTCCGGTCTCTCTCTAGTCTCTCTCTGGTCTCTCTCTGGTCTCTCTCTTTGGTCTCTCTCTGGTCTCTCTCTGGTCTCTCTCTCTAGTCTCTCTCTGGTCTCTCTCTCTGGTCTCTCTCTGGTCTCTCTCTGGTCTATCTCTGGTCTCTCTCTAGTCTCTCTCTGGTCTCTCTCTGGTCTCTCTCTTTGGTCTCGCTCTGGTCTCTCTCTGGTCTCTCTCTGGTCTCTCTCTTTGGTCTCGCTCTGGTCTCTCTCTGGTCTCTCTCTCTAGTCTCTCTCTGGTCTCTCTCTCTGGTCTCTCTCTGGTCTCTCTCTGGTCTCTCTCTGGTCTCTCTCTGGTCTCTCTGGTCTCTCTCTGGTCTCTCTCTCTGGTCTGTCTCTGGTCTCTCTTTGGTCTCTCTCTGGTCTCTCTCTCTGGTCTCTCTGGTCTGTCTCTGGTCTCTCTCTGGTCTCTCTTTGGTCTCTCTCTGGTCTCTCTCTGGTCTCTCTCTAGTCTCTCTCTGGTCTCTCTCTGGTCTCTCTCTGGTCTCTCTCTGGTCTCTCTCTGGTCTCTCTCTGGTCTCTCTCTGGTCTGTCTCTGGTTTCTCTCTGGTCTCTCTCTGGTCTCTCTCTGGTCTCTCTCTGGTCTCTCTCTGGTCTCTCTCTGGTCTCTCTCTGGTCTGTCTCTGGTCTGTCTCTGGTTTCTCTCTGGTCTCTCTCTGGTCTCTCTCTGGTCTCTCTCTGATCTCTCTCTGGTCTCTCTCTGGTCTCTCTCTGGTCTCGCTCTGGTCTCTCTCTGGTGTCTTCCTGGTATAGTATAATATATGTATGTTCTGGCACAGGGTGAAGGCGCTGATTCCTGCTCCTTCTTCCACCAAAGAGTTCACCAAAGCAGAGAAGGTGATGCTTCCTCCAGTCTCAGAACATACACACATGTACGTTTCTGAATTCCTCCTCTTCTTCTTCCCCCTCCTCTCCTTCTCCTTCTCCGTCTTCCTCCTCCTCTCCTTCCTCTCCTCCTCCTTCAGGCCGTCCAACACTTCCACAGACAGGTCAGGGCTGTGGGGAGGCAGGTGTGTGTGCAGGTGGATGAGTGTGGAGCCCAGAGTGGGCTCCTGGAGGAGGAGCACATGAAGGTGATGGAGGAGCTCAACACGTCTGGCAGAAGCTGCGCCTTCAAAGAACAGCTCAAGGTACACTCTGGTTCTTCCGCTTCATCCAGGGCTGGGTAGAGAGGCAGCCGTCTTCCCTCTCCATGTACACTGATATAACAGGAGCTGTTTTCCTCCAGGACGCTGTGGTGAGAGTGGTCCGTGATAAAGTGCTAAGGACTGAGGCTGTCACGCAGCCCAGAGAGCTCCAGCACTTTGTCAGTGAGCTGTACACCTTCCTGAGAGACCACACCCACCAGGCCCTCACTGAGGTGAGGTCCCAGCAGGACACAGACCCACGAGGCCCTCACTGACGTCTCTGCAGGACACAGACCCATGAGGCCCTCACTGAGGTGAGGTCTCTGCAGGACACAGACCGAGGTCCTCACTGAGGTGAGGTCTCTGCAGGACACAGACCCACGAGGCCCTCACTGAGGTCTCTGCAGGACACAGACCCATGAGGCCCTCACTGAGGTGAGGTCTCTGCAGGACACAGACCCATGAGGCCCTCACTGAGGTGAGGTCTCTGCAGGACACAGACCCACGAGGCCCTCACTGAGGTCTCTGCAGGACACAGACCCATGAGGCCCTCACTGAGGTGAGGTCTCTACAGGACACAGACCCATGAGGGCCTCACTGAGGTCTCTGCAGGACACAGACTGAGGCCCTCACTGAGGTGAGGTCTCTGCAGGACACAGACCCAGGAGGCCCTCACTGAGGTCCATGAGTGTAACAGTGATAAACCTGTCCTCAGGTCCTCTCAGGTGAGGTCACAGAAGGAGGAGTCCTGAGTCCGTCTCAGATCAGGCTCTTTGCAGAAGAAGCTCAAAGTGTTGGAGACCATCAGCAGGCTCTGCAGTTCTGTCAGCAGGTACAGAGTCTGTGTGTGTGTGTATATATACTTATACATATATTGAAATCATCTGACCAATCAAACTGAACGTGTTCAAACAGCTTCCCTGATGCTTCTCTGATGCTTCCCTGATGCTCCTCTGATGCTTCCCTGATGCTTCTCTGATGCTTCCCTGATGCTTCTGTGATGCTTCCCTGATGCTTCTCTGATGCTCCTCTGATGCTTCCCTGATGCTCATCTGATGCTTCCCTGATGCTCCCCTGATGCTTCCCTGATGCTTCCCTGATGCTCCTCTGATGCTTCCCTGATGCTTCCCTGATGCTCCCCTGATGCTTCCCTGATGCTTCCCTGATGCTCCTCTGATGCTTCCCTGATGCTTCCCTGATGCTCCTCTGATGCTTCCCTGATGCTTCTCTGATGCTTCCCTGATGCTCCTCTGATGCTTCCCTGATGCTCCTCTGATGCTTCCCTGATGCCTCCCTGATGCTTCTCTGATGCTTCTCTGATGCTTCCCTGATGCTTCCCTGATGCTTCCCTGATGCTCCTCTGATGCTTCCCTGATGCTCCTCTGACGCTTCCCTGATGCTTCCCTGATGCTCCTCTGATGCTTCTTTGATGCTCCTCTGATGCTTCCCTGATGCTTCTTTGATGCTTCTCTGATGCTCCTCTGATGCTCCCCTGATGCTTCCCTAATGCTTCTCTGATGCTTCCCTGATGCTTCCCTTATGCTCCTCTGATGCTTCCCTGATATTTCCCTGATGCTCCTCTGATGCTTCTCTGATGCTTCCCTAATGTTCCTCTGATGCTTACCAAATGCTTCCCTGATGCTTCTCTGATGCTTCCCTGATGCTCCTCTGATGCTTCCCTGACGCTTCCCTGATGCTTCTGTGATGCTCCCCTTATGCTTCCCTGATGCTCCTCTGATGCTTCCCTGATGCTTCCCTGATGCTCCTCTGATGCTTCCCTGATGCTTCTCTGATGCTTCCCTGATGCTTCCCTGATGCTCCTCTGATGCTTCCCTGATGCTCCTCTGATGCTTCCCTGATGCCTCCCTGATGCTTCTCTGATGCTTCTCTGATGCTTCCCTGATGCTTCCCTGATGCTCCTCTGATGCTTCTTTTTATTTTTATTTTTTGTTTTTTTTTAGTTTATTCACAATTCACACAGTCCCTAAAAGTACATGTGTTACATTGTGAAAATGGAACTCCCAGAAGCAGAAGCTTTTACATTAGGGGTCCATCACACCACCACCACCACCACCACAGTCACAAACCTACAGTCAAACATACAGTCATCATAATATAAATAATAAATAATAGTGATAATAATAAAAAGTAACTAGTGCTCCCAGAATACATAAGTAATAATAATAATAATAATGACAATAAAGATAATAATCCTAAATCAATAACAATAATAGATAATTAAAGAATAAGAAATAATAACATCTTCACCACACTTCAAGGAAGTACAGAACACTTTGGCAGGCGAAGCTGCTAAATGCTCATCTCCGCTACCAATAATAATTATATAGTAATGATAAGAATAATATTTAATGTATTCCTAATATGTAGTTGTAAGTGTTTGCAGCTGGAGTTTACTGTAGGGTAACTTCTGCCAGCCCTGTGATCATGGCTGTGAAAGAGAGATCTACCTCGCCTCAAACAGATACAAAATAGAGAGTGGTTCAAGACTCTTTGTGCTTCAACGCTTTCATGCTGTCACATACCTCCCCAGTAGATGAGCCTTCAGTTCCCTCTTAAATTTGGATAATGTGGCACATTGCTTTAGGTTACTATCCAACTCATTCCATGTAGTTGGGCCTTTATGGCAAATACTAAAACTTGTGCATTTTAATTTTCTGTATTTCCCTTTAGGCAGCAGTTTGTTCCTAGTATTATGTTGGTGTGATGATAAATATAATGGAATGAGTTCACACAATCGAACATTTAACTTGTTAACCACACTATACATTGTGCACGCATTATGGTAGAGATTAACTTCAGGCAGCTTCAATAGACCGTATCTATGGAAGAGAACATCTGTGGGAGCATGACCCAAGGACCAAGAAAGTGCTCTTATGGCTTTCTTTTGTAATATTTGAAGTTTAGACATGTACGTGGGGTAGGTATTATTCCATATGATATTACAGTAATTCAAATGAGGCTCGAACAGAGAGCTATACAAGGACAGTAAAGCTTCTAAGGGAAGAAACTGTCTCACTTTAAACAATAAACCTACAATTTTTGACAATTTTTTAACAAGCTCATCAAGATGCTTTTTAAAATTTGTAAATTGATCTATATGGATTCCTAAGAATCTTTATAACTTCAACTTTATTAATGGTTTTACTATCAATGGTTATATTAATATTTGGGTCGTGGTACAAATGACTATTTGAGTGAAAGATCATATAAGAAGTCTTGTTGAGATTAAGTGACAATTTATTGCATCTGAACCAGTTGGAGTTTTCAAGGTGATCGATGCGTTTATGCGACATAAACAAATTTGTGTCATCTGCAAAAAGTATTTGATGAATATCACAAGAATTTCCAAAATCATTAATGTAGATAATAAATACACAATACAATACAATTTATTCTTGTATAGCCCTAGGTCACAACAGAAGTCATCTCAGAGGACTTAACAAAACCATTGAAATCACCAACACAGGTCAGAGAATCAACAGTTAAAACACATGAAGAATATAAAGCACACACAGAAGAAAATGTCCATACATGTTGTAGAATGCTAAAGTGTCCTGATCATCACCAATCCTTTCTGTTGGACACTAACTGTCCAACAAGACCCTCCTGCATCCACAAGGAACAACTCTTAAAAAACCCAGTGGGAAAAAGTGAGAAACCTTGGAGGAGAACTAGGGAAACCCACAGGGAGGGAGACCCATATGAGAAAGGGATCCGCTCCTCCGGACGGACAGGCTAATGATCTAGGACCTAAGCTAGCTACAGAACGTGGACCAGTGGACGCTGAACGTGGACAGGTCCGGTGCAGGACTGAAGCACTCCCAGGCGGGTCGGGCGGGGCAGTCCGCAGGTGTAGATGGAAGAGGCCAGGCTCAGAGATCCCGTCATCGTACCATGAAACAGACAATGGGACAACGGGTGAATAGCAATGAACAAACTACAGTCAGAATCCTAAAAATGCTAAACAGATAAAGTAGGAAGGAGGAGAGGATAGTGCTCAAGTTACCATACTTCTCCCAGCAAACTGACTCCCTATGCAGCTTGACTAACACTCTGAGGAGTTTAACCTTCTCCGAGTCTTACCTTCCTAGCCATATGCTAAACTAAAGAGGACTGTTTTAAACCTAGCCTTGAATAAAGAATAACATACAGCATAATATATAACATAATATACAACATAACACAATACATTATTGAATAATATATAACATAATATATAACATAATACAGCATATATATATAATATATACACTACATATTATATATTACCTAATTATATGCTAAATTAAAGTAAAGTGCTTTAAGCCTGGCCTTGAATGTGGAGACCGTATCTGCTTCCTTAACATAAATGGGAAGCTGATTCCACAGTAAAGGAGCTTGGTAGCTAAATGCTCTGCCACCAACAGTGACCTTTGAGACCTTAGGGACCACCAGACGTCTGGCGTTTTGTGAGCGCAACGCTCGACCTGGTTGATACGACACTAACGTGTCTTGGAGATAAGAAGGAGCCAAGCCATTTATGGCTTTATATGTTAAGAGAAGGATTTTAAACTTTATTCTGTACTCCACAGGGAGCCAGTGGAGTGATTTTAACACCGGAGTTATGTGCTCCCTCCTTTTGGTACCTGTTAAGATCCTAGCTGCTGTATTCTGAACGAGCTGGAAGCTCTTCAAAGAGGCTTTAGGGCACGCTGCCAGTAAAGCGTTACAGTAGTCGAGCCTTGAGGTGACAAACGCGTGAATGAGTTTTTCCGCGTCACTTTTAGGAAGGAAATTCCTAATTTTAGCGATGTTCCGTAAGTGGAAGTACGCCGTTTTAGTTGCTTGGCTTATATAAGCCTTGAAGGAGAGTTCTTGGTCAAAAATGACTCCAAGATTCCTCACAGTGTTACTGGGTATTATACTGACATTATCGAGAGTAACCATCTGGTTAGTGAGGGAGTCACGCAGGCGCTTCGGACCGAGTAGGATCACTTCTGTCTTCTCCGGGTTGAGAAGTAGGAAGTTAAGAGTCATCCACATTTTAAGGTCCTTTATGCAGGCACTGAGCTTTTCTAGCTGATCTGTCTGATTAGGCTTCATCGACAGATAAAGCTGTGTGTCATCTGCATAGCAGTGGAAATTAATTCCATGCTTTTTAATAATGTTTCCCAGTGGCAGCATGTAGAGAGTAAAAAGAATCGGTCCGAGTACCGAACCCTGCGGCACACCGAATTCCACTCCAGAATAAGGCGACGAGTCCTGATTCACATTGACGAAGTGATATCGATCTGATAAATAGGATTTAAACCAGCCAAGGGCTGTTCCTCTAAGACCTATATCACATTCTAGCCTCTGCAGTAGAATGCTGTGGTCTATTGTGTCAAATGCAGCACTAAGGTCCAGTAGGACCAGCACTGACACTTGTCCATTATCGGCAGCTAGTAGTAAGTCATTTGTGACTTTGACTAGTGCCGTTTCAGTGCTATGATGAGCTCTGAATCCAGGAGCAACCTCCTCCAGCTTGTCACGGATGGATGTAATTTTATTATTAAAGAAGTGGAGAAAGTCGACACTGCTCAGTGAGCTTGGAATTTTAGGCTCGATTGCGCTATGGCAGTTTGTGAGTTTAGCGACGGTGCCAAACAAAAATCTACTGTTGTTTTTATTCGCTTCTATTAAAGTTGAATAGTATTGAGTTCGAGCCCCGCGAAGGGCCTTCTTGTAATTTCGGAGACCTGCTTTCCACTCCCTGTGGACAGGCTCCGAGTGGGAGTGGCGATATAGCCTCTCCAATTTTCTGACGTCCTGTTTTAAAGTGTGGAGTTGAACACTGTACCAGGGCAACGATGATCTAATCCTAATGGTTTTCTGTTTTAAAGGAGCTGCTGCATTTAATGCAGATTTTAAAGACTCCATAGTGTTGCCCACCGTTTGGTCAATGACTGAGGGACTGCAGCTGCTGTGAACAGGTTCACCTGCAGCAGTATTCAACATAGGCTGTATTAGTTCTTTGAACCTTGTGATAGATTTATCATTTAAGGTTCTTTTCATTATGGTTTTATCTTGCGGGACAGGAAAGTCCTCCAAAGCGAGATCAAACGTGATCAAGAAATGGTCAGACAGCAACGAGCTTTGACGCTGGATGTCAACATTGGAGACATCACAGCCGTAGGTCAGGACAAGGTCCAAGGTGTGGTTATGAATGTGAGTAGGTTCCTCGACATTCTGAGTAAAACCAACACCATCTAGTACGGCGCTGAAAGCTTTGTTTAAGCTGTCAGTGCTGTCGTCCACATGTATATTGAAGTCTCCAGCTATAACTATGTTTTCCCATTCCAAAACTAGGTTTGAAATGAAGTCAGAGAATTCTGTTAGGAACTCGCTGTAAGGACCAGGAGGTCGGTATAAAACTATAAATAGTACTGCTTTTTGTTTTCTCCACCCAGGACAGGTGATTGAAAGTGTTAAGTTTTCAAACGAGTGAAAAGCATTGTTGGTTTTGGGACTAAGAACCAAGTTGGTGTGTGATATAATCGCAACACCACCGCCGCGACCTGTAGCCCTGGCTTTCTGGTAGTTAACATGCGTCGGAGGAGTGCACTCATTCAATCTAACGTAGTCGTCCTGTTGGAGCCAAGTCTCCGAGAGCGCAAACAGATCCAAGCCCTTGTCTATAATAAGTTCGTTTATGAGAAGCGATTTAGACGAGATTGATCTGACGTTGGGGCGACAGTAGCTCAGTTGGTAGAGCATTGGCCTTAAGCCCAGAAGGTCGTGGGTTCAATTCCCACCTCTGCACCTTCTCCACCGACTCCCACTGATGACTGCTGTCGTTGTGTCCTTGGGCAAGACACTTAACCCCACTTTGCCCAAAGCCCCCACTGAAAGATCAAGGCTATGCTCACACTCAGAGCAGCCATCCTCCTGTGGACTCACCACCTGCAGAGGGTCAGTGAGGGGCTGGTGCTATGAGACTTGGGTGGCATCTCTGACTGCCACCCCCCTGACCCAGAAATGGATTAAAGGGAAGAAAATGGATGGATGGATGGATGATCTGACGTTCATTAAACCACATTTAACAACCCTACCGCTAGAACTATTTCTGTCTGTCTGAACTTTTATTAAGTTACTGTGTCTGACACCTAGGTCAGATTTCCTCGCATATAGTGCTTTAGACTTCAAGCGGGGAACACACACAGTTTCAATCTGACTAGGTTCTGAGGCTAGTAACTGAGCACACACAGGCACACACACACACACACACACAGTTTCAATCTGACTAGCTTCTGAGGCTAGTAACTGAACAGATGGGGGCTCAGAGGTTGTGGCAGAGCAGCTCTGCACCCGGGCCTCAGTTCTGCACCGTCATTTGAGCCGAGCAGAACAGTTTAGAGCCAGGGCCAAATTCTTAGCCAAAAGGGATGTACCCGCCAACGTTGGGTGGATATCATCCGAGCGGATGAGACCGGGCTTTCCCCAAAAGGCACTCCAATTGTCAACATGAACAACACCACTTCGAGGGCACCAGCCAGACAGCCAGCGGTTGAAAGCCGAGTGTCTGCTGAATGCTTCTGCACTGCTAGTGCTAGGTAGGGGCCCAGAGAAGATGACAGTGTCGGCCATTGTGCTAGCCAGCTTGCACACGGCGGCGACTTGCAGCTTCAACACCTCGGACTGTTTCCGCCGAACGTCATTACCACCCGCGTGAATAACAATTCGACGGAAACGCTGCTTGTGGGTCATCATGAGCCTCAGATTCCCTTCAATATCACCAAGCCTGGCCCCAGGGAAGCACCGAACAGTGGCTCCTGGGATCTTAACACCTCTAACAATAGAGGAGCCAATTACCAGCGCATCAGCGACTCCATCGGCTTTCTCAGCAGCTCTCTCAGCGGCTCTCTCAGTGGGGCCTTCTTCCCCGCCCGGCCGCGCGGGGGCGCAGCCGGACAGAGCGTCCCAGCGATTGTAAATGCTAACAGGAGGAGGCCCAATGGGGAAACTACCAACAACACGTCGCCCTCTCCGAACAGTCACAAAGCCATCACTATCCTGGTCTTGTCCCAGCTGCGGAGGACGGGCTGGGAGGCTAGGCTCGCTAGTTCTCCTCTGCCTTTCCCTAAAGCTGCGCTCCGCTGTCCCTGAGGATACGGCCTGGCTGTAGCTAATGCTAGCGCTAGCTCGAGACTCCAGTGCTCGGAGACGCAGCTCTAACTCACTGACCCTGGATTCCAGAGCTACGACTACACTACACTTCACACATCTATCACTACCCTCAGAGAAGGATCCAGGGTTTAGACTCGCCATATGGCAACTCGAGCAGTAAAGGATTGAGGGAGAGACAGCAGCCGCCATAGTAGCGAGTTAGCGGCTAGGCTAGGCTAAGCTAGGCTAGGCTAAGCTAGTACGGATCCGGGCCCGCACAACAGACTCCGAGACCAGACAAACAACCGCTACCTAAACCTCAGCTACAGTACAGCTGACTCGGAGTGCTTACACAGTTAGCTTGGTGTACAATACGTGGATTTGTAATGTGTTTGTTAGTGCAAACAGAGAGCAGAGTGATAGCAGTCAAGAAACACGCTCACCGGATACAGGAAGTCCAATAATAGGGGCCCTAGTATAGATCCCTGGGGAACACCAAATGTTATGTTTTCCAGTTGAGAGTCAGACCCATCTATGTTCACGTACTGTTGTCTACCATAGACATAGTCCCTAAACCACTGGAGAGCTACACCCCGGACGCCATAGTGAGAGAGTTTACCAAGTAAGACTTGAAAGTCAATCGAGTCAAATGCTTTGGAAAGGTCGAGAAAAACCCCAACACCAATTTCTCTACCCTCAAGAGCATTGTTGATTTTTTCAACTAGATCTAATATGGCCATATACGTGCTGCTGCTTTTCCTGAAGCCATATTGTGAAGGATTCAGTATGTTGTGTTTGTTTAAATAATCTAGTAATCTTTCATAAACTACTCGTTCCAAAATTTTGGACAGGGTGGGCAGAATAGATATGGGTCTGTAGTTGTGTATGTCATTTTTGTCCCCTGACTTCTATATAGGTATTATTTTCGCCACCTTAGTTTGTTTAGGGACAATGCCTTGTTGTAAAGATAGATTAATTATATGAGTCACTGGTTCAGCTATTTCATTCACAATGGCTTTCAAGATTTTGCTGCAAATGCCATCAGCACCAGCTGTATATGAACATTTCATTTTATTTATTATATTGGTTACTTCCATTTTGCAGGTAGGTCTGAGGTAGCAGGAGCTAGAGTAATTGTTTGTCAAAAAATCCTTATAATTTACAACCCCTGGTGGGCAGATTTGTTGAGACAGCTCTCTTCCAACTGATGAAAAAAACGCATTAAAAGCATTGGGCAAAGAGTCATTCTTGGTATTACTTTTAAACTCAGTTGATGCTCCGGCGTCAGGGAGGACTGGTGCTTTTTTGTTGCGTCCGAGCACCTCATTCAGCACCTTCCAAGACCCCTTCTGATCCCCTGAGATTGATTTAAGTCTTTTTGCAAAATAATTAGCTTTACTGACTCGTATTAAACTTGTTAATTTGTTCTTGTATTTTGTATATCAATCTTTATTAGAGCAATTTGGATTTCTTTTATATTCCTTATAGAGTTTATTTTTTTGCCGGATTGACTTTAAGGTTCCATTTGTGATCCATGGATGCCCTCTTTTACTATGTTTTAAAGATTTCTCTGGAATGGTTACATTGATGGAATCATTAATTTCATTGATTAAGGAATTATAGGCCTTGTTGGGGTTTGAAATGTTATAAAATTCATCCCAGGTTTTGTTTTTGAGGTGTAGGGAGAGATTAACGAGGGTTTTGCTATTTAGAACTTTTATCTTCCTCTCTGAACATGAATCTGGTACTCTATTGATCCAGTTTGTGAACAGAGCAACAGGAAAATGATCAGAGATATCAGAATATATTACATCTGACTTGCATCCAGTGTTTTGGATGTTTGTTATTATATTGTCTATAGTGGTCTTGCTTCTCTCTGTAACTCTGGTGTATTTATCAATAGTGGGATAGAATGATGAGGAGCAGAGGGTATTTTGGAAATCAGTTCCTATTAAATCTTCTTTAGATAGGTCTATGTTAAAGTCGCCCATGATAATACAGTTTTTCTTCATCATATTTATGTAGTTTAACATGTTATCGAAGTGGTCTCTAAATGTTTCATAATTGGAATCAGGTGGTCGATATACTACTCCAATAATTATAGAGCCTTTTATTGTTTTTACTTCTAGAAATAAAGAATCAGAGCAACCATCCTCTACCATGATATCATTTCGTTCCTTTACAGAATATTGAGTACTTACATATATGCATACCCCTCCTCCAATTTTACCCAGTCTGTTTCTAAAATGACCAGAGTAACCATCTAATTTATACATATCTTCAAATGATTGTTCATTCATCCAAGTTTCACAGCACCCAATTATATCAAAGTTAATGCCTGTACTGGCAAGTAACGAAACAAGTTCATCATAATGCTTTTTTAGACTTCTAATATTTAGATGCATTAAAGAGAATGAAGAGTTGTTAATTTGTTTTAGTTGCTCAACGTCATAATAGTCACAGGTAATACTGGTAGAGGCACGAAGGTAGTGCTCAAATTTCTCAAATTCACTACAGCAATTTATGTCAATTATTCCCATAATTTTATTATGATATATTTCAGATTATATACTTTACTTCCACATATCAAGCATAGGACCATATCCATTTTTATCAAAACACCCAGTGAAATAAGGAAGAAAAAATATAGACATATAATTAAACAAAAGAGTTTGGATTACTACCATCGAAACATTTCTGGCATTCCACTCTCCCAGTACAGAGACTTAACACCAAAAGTAGTTGTCCTTTGGGGGAAAATGTGTCCCGTAACCCGCGTTGACAGGCTTGAAAAAGTCAAAGGGTTGTAGCACTCATAGTACTCAAGTACAGTTACTTTACCAGTCACGTGAGGGATGAGAGGAATGCTTCAGCCTTGTTTGGATCTTTGAAAGACTTTTGCCCGCCGTTAGCCTTGAAGGACAGGATTGCTGGATAGGCCATTCTAAACCTGATGTCCCTTTTAATAAGCTCCGCACAGACCGTGTTGAATGCCCGTCTAGCAGCCCGGACTTCAGGTGGAGTGTCTGGTACGAGCCGCAAAGTACGGCCCTCATGCTGGGGATTCCCCTGGCGCTTCACCGCTGACATTACCATCGCCACATCTCTGGAGCGTTGAAGTTTCAACTGATGCTCCTCTGACGCTTCCCTGATGCTCCTCTGATGCTCCTCTGATGCTTCCCTGATGCTTCTGTGATGCTCCCCTGATGCTTCCCTGATGCTCCTCTGATGCTTCCCTGATGCTTCCCTGATGCTCCTCTGATGCTTCCCTGATGCTTCCCTGATGCTCCCCTGATGCTTCCCTGATGCTTCCCTGATGCTTCCCTGATGCTCCTCTGATGCTTCCCTGATGCTTCTCTGATGCTTCCCTGATGCTTCCCTGATGCTCCTCTGATGCTTCCCTGATGCTCCTCTGATGCTTCCCTGATGCCTCCCTGATGCTTCTCTGATGCTTCTCTGATGCTTCCCCGATGCTTCCCTGATGCTCCTCTGATGCTTCCCTGATGCTTCCCTGATGCTCCTCTGATGCTTCTTTGATGCTCCTCTGATGCTTCCCTGATGCTTCTTTGATGCTTCTCTGATGCTCCTCTGATGCTCCCCTGATGCTTCCCTAAAGCTTCTCTGATGCTTCCCTGATGCTTTCCTGAGGCTTCCCTGATGCTTCCCTGATGCTCCTCTGATGCTTACCAAATGCTTCCCTGATGCTTCTCTGATGCTTCCCTGATGCTCCTCTGATGCTTCCCTGACGCTTCCCTGATGCTTCTGTGATGCTCCCCTGATGTTCCTCTGATGCTTCCCTGACGCTTCCCTGATGCTTCTGTGATGCTCCCCTGATGCTTCCCTGATGCTCCTCTGATGCTTCCCTGATGCTCCTCTGATGTTTCCCTGATGCTTCTCTGATGCTTCCCTGATGCTTCCCTGATGCTCCTCTGATGCTTCCCTGATGCTCCTCTGATGCTTCCCTGATGTCTCCCTGATGCTTCTCTGATGCTTCTCTGATGCTTCCCTGATGCTTCCCTGATGCTTCCCTGATGCTTCCCTGATGCTCCTCTGATGCTTCCCTGATGCTTTCCTGATGCCTCCCTGCTGCTTCCCTGATGCTTCCCTGATGCTCCTCTGATCCTTCTCTGATGCTTCTCTAATGCTTCTCTGATGCTTCCCTGATGCTTCCCTGATGCTTCTCTGATGCTTCCCTGATGCTTCTCTGATGCTTCTCTGATGCTTCCCTGATGCTTCCCTGATGCTCCGCTGATGCTTCCCTGATGCTCCTCTGATGCTTCCCTGATGCTCCTCTGATCCTTCCCTGATGCTTCCCTGATGCTCCTCTGATGCTTCCCTGATGTTTCCCTGATGATCCTCTGATACTCCTCTGATGCTTCCCTGATGCTCCTCTGATGCTTCCCTGATGCTCCTCTGATGCTCCTCTGATGCTCCTCTGATGCTTCCCTGATGCTCCCCTGATGCTTCCCTGATGCTTCCCTGATGCTCCTCTGATGCTTCCCTGATGCTTCCCTGATGCTCCTCTGATGCTTCCCTGATGCTTCCCTGATGCTTCCCTGATGCTCCTCTGATGCTTCCCTGATGCTTCCCTGATGCTCCTCTGATGCTTCCCTGATGCTTCCCTGATGCTTCTGATGTGTGTAGTTGTTGGTGAGGAGGCCTCAGGAGGCCCTGAGCAGCTTCACTGTGGGACACCACCTCCTGCTGAGCGGAGACTCCTGCAGAGCCAAGGAACACTTCCAGGAGGCGCTGTCTGTGGATATGGCTCACCAGCCCAGGTGACCAGCTCTGCTCCTCCTGCTCCTTCAGTCAGACCTGATGTAAGCTCTGCTCCTCCTGCTCCCTCAGTCTGACCTGATGGAATCTCTGCTCCTCCTGCTCCTTCTGTCTGACCTGATGTAAGCTCTGCTCCTCCTGCTCCTTCAGTCAGACCTGATGTTAGCTCTGCTCCTCCTGCTCCTTCTGTCTGACCTGATGTAAGCTCTGCTCCTCCTGCTCCTTCAGTGTGACCTGATGTAAGCTCTGCTCCTCCTGCTCCTTCAGTCTGACCTGATGTTAGCTCTGCTCCTTCTGCTCCTTCTGTCTGACCTGATGTAAGCTCTGCTCCTCCTGCTCCTTCAGTCTGACCTGATGTAAGCTCTGCTCCTCCTGCTCCTTCAGTCTGACCTGATGTAAGCTCTGCTCCTCCTGCTCCTTCAGTCTGACCTGATGTAAGCTCTGCTCCTCCTGCTCCTTCTGTCTGACCTGATGTAAGCTCTGCTCCTCCTGCTCCTTCAGTCTGACCTGATGTTAGCTCTGCTCCTCCTGCTCCTTCAGTCAGACCTGATGTTAGCTCTGCTCCTCCTGCTCCTTCAGTCAGACCTGATGTATGCTCTGCTCCTCCTGCTCCTTCAGTCTGACCTGATGTTAGCTCTGCTCCTCCTGCTCCTTCAGTCTGACCTGATGTTAGCTCTGCTCCTCCTGCTCCTTCAGTCTGACCTGATGTTAGCTCTGCTCCTCCTGCTCCTTCAGTCAGACCTGATGTTAGCTCTGCTCCTCCTGCTCCTTCAGTCTGACCTGATGTAAGCTCTGCTCCTCCTGCTCCTTCTGTCTGACCTGGTGTTAGCTCTGCTCCTCCTGCTCCTTCAGTCTGACCTGATGGAAGCTCTGCTCCTCCTGCTCCCTCAGTCTGACCTGATGGAAGCTCTGCTCCTCCTGCTCCTTCTGTCTGACCTGATGTAAGCTCTGCTCCTCCTGCTCCTTCTGTCTGACCTGATGTAAGCTCTGCTCCTCCTGCTCCTTCTGTCTGACCTGATGTAAGCTCTGCTCCTCCTGCTCCTTCAGTCTGACCTGATGTAAGCTCTGCTCCTCCTGCTCCTTCTGTCTGACCTGATGTAAGCTCTGCTCCTCCTGCTCCTTCAGTCTGACCTGATGTAAGCTCTGCTCCTCCTGCTCCTTCTGTCTGACCTGATGTGAGCTCTGCTCCTCCTGCTCCTTCAGTCAGACCTGATGTATGCTCTGCTCCTCCTGCTCCTTCAGTCTGACCTGATGTAAGCTCTGCTCCTCCTGCTCCTTCAGTCTGACCTGATGAAAGCTCTGCTCCTCCTGCTCCTTCAGTCTGACCTGATGTAAGCTCTGCTCCTCCTGCTCCTTCAGTCTGACCTGATGTTAGCTCTGCTCCTCCTGCTCCTTCAGTCTGACCTGATGTAAGCTCTGCTCCTCCTGCTCCTTCAGTCTGACCTGATGTAAGCTCTGCTCCTCCTGCTCCTTCAGTCTGACCTGATGTAAGCTCTGCTCCTCCTGCTCCTTCAGTCTGACCTGATGTAAGCTCTGCTCCTCCTGCTCCTTCAGTCTGACCTGATGTAAGCTCTGCTCCTCCTGCTCCTTCAGTCTGACCTGATGTTAGCTCTGCTCCTCCTGCTCCTTCAGTCTGACCTGATGTATGCTCTGCTCCTCCTGCTCCTTCAGTCTGACCTGATGTAAGCTCTGCTCCTCCTGCTCCTTCAGTCAGACCTGATGTATGCTCTGCTCCTCCTGCTCCTTCAGTCAGACCTGATGTTAGCTCTGCTCCTCCTGCTCCTTCAGTCTGACCTGATGTTAGCTCTGCTCCTCCTGCTCCTTCAGTCTGACCTGATGTTAGCTCTGCTCCTCCTGCTCCTTCAGTCTGACCTGATGTATGCTCTGCTCCTCCTGCTCCTTCAGTCTGACCTGATGTTAGCTCTGCTCCTCCTGCTCCTTCAGTCTGACCTGATGTATGCTCTGCTCCTCCTGCTCCTTCAGTCTGACCTGATGTAAGCTCTGCTCCTCCTGCTCCTTCAGTCTGACCTGATGTAAGCTCTGCTCCTCCTGCTCCTTCAGTCTGACCTGGTGTTAGCTCTGCTCCTCCTGCTCCTTCAGTCAGACCTGATGTAAGCTCTGCTCCTCCTGCTCCTTCAGTCTGACCTGATGTAAGCTCTGCTCCTCCTGCTCCTTCAGTCTGACCTGATGGAAGCTCTGCTCCTCCTGCTCCTTCAGTCTGACCTGATGTATGCTCTGCTCCTCCTGCTCCTTCAGTCTGACCTGATGTAAGCTCTGCTCCTCCTGCTCCTTCAGTCTGACCTGATGTAAGCTCTGCTCCTCCTGCTCCTTCAGTCTGACCTGGTGTTAGCTCTGCTCCTCCTGCTCCTTCAGTCAGACCTGATGTAAGCTCTGCTCCTCCTGCTCCTTCAGTCTGACCTGATGTAAGCTCTGCTCCTCCTGCTCCTTCAGTCTGACCTGATGGAAGCTCTGCTCCTCCTGCTCCTTCAGTCTGACCTGATGTTAGCTCTGCTCCTCCTGCTCCTTCAGTCTGACCTGATGGAAGCTCTGCTCCTCCTGCTCCTTCAGTCTGACCTGATGTAAGCTCTGCTCCTCCTGCTCCTTCAGTCTGACCTGATGTAAGCTCTGCTCCTCCTGCTCCTTCAGTCTGACCTGATGTTAGCTCTGCTCCTCCTGCTCCTTCAGTCTGACCTGATGTAAGCTCTGCTCCTCCTGCTCCTTCAGTCTGACCTGGTGTTAGCTCTGCTCCTCCTGCTCCTTCAGTCAGACCTGATGTAAGCTCTGCTCCTCCTGCTCCTTCAGTCTGACCTGATGTAAGCTCTGCTCCTCCTGCTCCTTCAGTCTGACCTGATGGAAGCTCTGCTCCTCCTGCTCCTTCAGTCTGACCTGATGTTAGCTCTGCTCCTCCTGCTCCTTCAGTCTGACCTGATGGAAGCTCTGCTCCTCCTGCTCCTTCAGTCTGACCTGATGTAAGCTCTGCTCCTCCTGCTCCTTCAGTCTGACCTGATGTAAGCTCTGCTCCTCCTGCTCCTTCAGTCTGACCTGATGTTAGCTCTGCTCCTCCTGCTCCTTCAGTCAGACCTGATGTAAGCTCTGCTCCTCCTGCTCCTTCAGTCTGACCTGATGTAAGCTCTGCTCCTCCTGCTCCTTCAGTCTGACCTGATGTAAGCTCTGCTCCTCCTGCTCCTTCAGTCTGACCTGATGTTAGCTCTGCTCCTCCTGCTCCTTCAGTCTGACCTGATGGAAGCTCTGCTCCTCCTGCTCCTTCAGTCTGACCTGATGTAAGCTCTGCTCCTCCTGCTCCTTCAGTCTGACCTGATGTAAGCTCTGCTCCTCCTGCTCCTTCAGTCTGACCTGATGTAAGCTCTGCTCCTCCTGCTCCTTCAGTCTGACCTGATGTAAGCTCTGCTCCTCCTGCTCCCTCAGTCAGACCTGATGTATGCTCTGCTCCTCCTGCTCCTTCAGTCTGACCTGATGTAAGCTCTGCTCCTCCTGCTCCTTCAGTCAGACCTGATGTATGCTCTGCTCCTCCTGCTCCTTCAGTCTGACCTGATGTATGCTCTGCTCCTCCTGCTCCTTCAGTCTGACCTGATGTAAGCTCTGCTCCTCCTGCTCCTTCAGTCAGACCTGATGTATGCTCTGCTCCTCCTGCTCCTTCAGTCTGACCTGATGTTAGCTCTGCTCCTCCTGCTCCTTCAGTCTGACCTGATGTATGCTCTGCTCCTCCTGCTCCTTCAGTCTGACCTGATGTAAGCTCTGCTCCTCCTGCTCCTTCAGTCTGATCATGTGTGGCGTCCTGGCGCTGATGCAGGAGCAGCACACGGAGGCGGAGCTTTTCCTCCAACATGCAGCGACCATGCCGAGTCTGGGGGTGGAGCTGGGGGTGGAGCTGGGGGTGGAGGCCTGGACACTCCTGGGTCAGTCTCTCACTTTATTAACATTTTTCTGTTTGAATAGTTTGATTCTCTGATCTGTTGTGGGTGAATCAACAACTCATGTACATAACTTATATGGCTCACATCTGGATTTAACACAACACAATATAAGGCTTCATTAAGCTAGCAGGTTAGCATTGACCTGTGGCAAACCATGAAGCCATGTGTACAGTGCCTTGCGAAGGTATTCGGCCCCCTTGAACCTTTCAACCTTTCGCCACATTTCAGGCTTCAAACATAAAGATATAAAAATCAATTTTTTGTCAAGAATCAACAACAAGTGGGACACAATCGTGAAGTGGAACGACATTTATTGGATAATTTAAACTTTTTTAACAAATATAAAACTGAAAAGTGGGGCGTGCAATATTATTCGGCCCCTTGCGCTAATACTTTGTAGCGCCACCTTTTGATGCAATTACAGCTGCAAGTCGCATGGGGTATGTCTATATCAGTTTTGCACATCGAGAGACTGGAATTCTTGCCCATTCTTCCTTGCAAAACAGCTGGAGCTCAGTGAGGTTGGATGGAGAGCGTTTGTGAACAGCAGTCTTCAGCTCTTTCCACAGATTCTCGATTGGATTCAGGTCTGGACTTTGACTTGGCCATTCTAACACCTGGATACGTCTATTTGTGAACCATTCCATTGTAGATTTGGCTTTATGTTTTGGATCATTGTCCTGTTGGAAGATAAATCTCCGTCCCAGTCTCAGGTCTTTTGCAGACTCCAACAGGTTTTCTTCCAGAATGGTCCTGTATTTGGCTCCATCCATCTTCCCATCAATTTTAGCCATCTTCCCTGTCCCTGCTGAAGAAAAGCAGGCCCAAAGCATGATGCTGCCACCACCATGTTTGACAGTGGGGATGGTGTGTTCAGGGTGATGAGCTGTGTTGCTTTTACGCCAAACATATCGTTTTGCATTGTGGCCAAAAAGTGTGATTTTGGTTTCATCTGACCAGAGCACCTTCTTCCACATGTTTGGTGTGTCTCCCAGGTGGCTTGTGGCAAACTTTAAACCAGACTTTTTATGGTTATCTTTGAGAAATGGCTTTCTTCTTGCCACTCTTCCATAAAGGCCAGATTTGTGCAGTGCACGACTGATTGTTGTCCTATGGACAGACTCTCCCACCTCAGCTGTAGTTATCTACAGTTCATCCAGAGTGATCATGGGCCTCTTGGCTGCATCTCTGATCAGTCTTCTCCTTGTTTGAGATGAAAGTTTGGAGGGACGGCCAGGTCTTGGTAGATTTCAATATAATTGCTTGCACAGTGCTCCTTGAGATGTTTAAAGCTTGGGAAATCTTTTTGTATCCAAATCTGGCTTTAAACTTCTCCACAACAGTATCTCGGACCTGCCTGGTGTGTTCCTTTGTCTTCATGGTTCTCTCTGTGCTTTAAACAGAACCCTGAGACTATCAAAGAGCAGGTGCATTTATACGGAGACTTGATTACACACAGGTGCATTCTATTTATCATCATCAGTCATTTAGGACAACATTGGATCATTCAAAGATCCTCACTGAACTTCTGGACTGAGTTTGCTGCAAAGTAAAGGGGCCCAATAATATTGCACGCCCCACTTTTCAGTTTTTTATTTGTTAAAAAGTTTAAATTATCCAATAAATTTCGTTCCACTTCACGATTGTGTCCCACTTGTTGTTGATTCATGACAAATGTTTGAAGACTGAAATGTGGCGAAAGGTTCAACGGGGGCGAATACTTTCGCAAGACACTGTATATGAAGCTATGGAACCATGAAACTATGAGACTATGAGTCTGCAGCAACAGGAGGAAATCCTGTTCTTACATACACTCTGTCTGCAGGCCTACTCCATCTGCAGCAACAGGAGGAAATCCTGTTCTTACATACACTCTGTCTGCAGGCCTACTCCATCTGCAGCAACAGGAGGAAATCCTGTTCTTACATACACTCTGTCTGCAGGCCTACTCCATCTGCAGCAACAGGAGGAAATCCTGTTCTTACATACACTCTGTCTGCAGGCCTACTCCATCTGCAGCAACAGGAGGAAATCCTGTTCTTACATACACTCTGTCTGCAGGCCTACTCCATCTGCAGCAACAGGAGGAAATCCTGTTCTTACATACACTCTGTCTGCAGGCCTACTCCATCTGCAGCAACAGGAGGAAATCCTGTTCTTACATACACTCTGTCTGCAGGCCTACTCCATCTGCAGCAACAGGAGGAAATCCTGTTCTTACATACACTCTGTCTGCAGGCCTACTCCACCTGCAGCAACAGGAGGAAATCCTGTTCTCACATACACTCTGTCTGCAGGCCTACTCCATCTGCAGCAACAGGAGGAAATCCTGTTCTTACATACACTCTGTCTGCAGGCCTACTCCATCTGCAGCAACAGGAGGAAATCCTGTTCTCACATACACTCTGTCTGCAGGCCATCTCCATCTGCAGCAACAGGAGGAAATCCTGTTCTTACATACACTCTGTCTGCAGGCCTACTCCATCTGCAGCAACAGGAGGAAATCCTGTTCTTACATACACTCTGTCTGCAGGCCTACTCCATCTGCAGCAACAGGAGGAAATCTTGTTCTCACATACACACTGTCTGCAGGCCTACTCCATCTGCAGCAACAGGAGGAAATCCTGTTCTTACATACACACTGTCTGCAGGCCTACTCCATCTGCAGCAACAGGAGGAAATCCTGTTCTTACATACACTCTGTCTGCAGGCCTACTCCATCTGCAGCAACAGGAGGAAATCCTGTTCTTACATACACTCTGTCTGCAGGCCTACTCCATCTGCAGCAACAGGAGGAAATCCTGTTCTTACATACACACTGTCTGCAGGCCTACTCCATCTGCAGCAACAGGAGGAAATCCTGTTCTCACATACACTCTGTCTGCAGGCCTACTCCACCTGCAGCAACAGGAGGAAATCCTGTTCTCACATACACTTTGTCTGCAGGCCTACTCCATCTGCAGCAACAGGAGGAAATCCTGTTCTCACATACACTTTGTCTGCAGGCCTACTCCACCTGCAGCAACAGGAGGAAATCCTGTTCTCACATACACACTGTCTGCAGGCCTACTACACCTGCAGCAACAGGAGGAAATCCTGTTCTCACATACACTTTGTCTGCAGGCCTACTCCATCTGCAGCAACAGGAGGAAATCCTGTTCTCACATACACTCTGTCTGCAGGCCTACATCTGCAGCAACAGGAGGAAATCCTGTTCTCACATACACTCTGTCTGCAGGCCTACTCCATCTGCAGCAACAGGAGGAAATCCTGTTCTTACATACACTCTGTCTGCAGGCCTACTCCACCTGCAGCAACAGGAGGAAATCCTGTTCTCACATACACTCTGTCTGCAGGCCTACTCCATCTGCAGCAACAGGAGGAAATCCTGTTCTTACATACACTCTGTCTGCAGGCCTACTCCATCTGCAGCAACAGGAGGAAATCCTGTTCTTACATACACTCTGTTTGCAGGCCTACTCCATCTGCAGCAACAGGAGGAAATCCTGTTCTTACATACACTCTGTTTGCAGGCCTACTCCATCTGCAGCAACAGGAGGAAATCCTGTTCTTACATACACTCTGTTTGCAGGCCTACTCCATCTGCAGCAACAGGAGGAAATCCTGTTCTTACATACACTCTGTCTGCAGGCCTACATCTGCAGCAACAGGAGGAAATCCTGTTCTTACATACACTCTGTCTGCAGGCCTACTCCATCTGCAGCAACAGGAGGAAATCCTGTTCTTACATACACTCTGTCTGCAGGCCTACTCCATCTGCAGCAACAGGAGGAAATCCTGTTCTTACATACACACTGTCTGCAGGCCTACTCCATCTGCAGCAACAGGAGGAAATCCTGTTCTTACATACACACTGTCTGCAGGCCTACTCCATCTGCAGCAACAGGAGGAAATCCTGTTCTTACATACACTCTGTCTGCAGGCCTACATCTGCAGCAACAGGAGGAAATCCTGTTCTTACATACACTCTGTCTGCAGGCCTACTCCATCTGCAGCAACAGGAGGAAATCCTGTTCTCACATACACTCTGTCTGCAGGCCTACTCCATCTGCAGCAACAGGAGGAAATCCTGTTCTTACATACACTCTGTCTGCAGGCCTACTCCATCTGCAGCAACAGGAGGAAATCCTGTTCTTACATACACTCTGTCTGCAGGCCTACTCCATCTGCAGCAACAGGAGGAAATCCTGTTCTCACATACACACTGTCTGCAGGCCTACTCCACCTGCAGCAACAGGAGGAAATCCTGTTCTTACATACACTCTGTCTGCAGGCCTACTCCATCTGCAGCAACAGGAGGAAATCCTGTTCTTAAATACACTCTGTCTGCAGGCCTACTCCACCTGCAGCAACAGGAGGAAATCCTGTTCTCACATACACTTTGTCTGCAGGCCTACTCCATCTGCAGCAACAGGAGGAAATCCTGTTCTCACATACACTTTGTCTGCAGGCCTACTCCACCTGCAGCAACAGGAGGAAATCCTGTTCTCACATACACACTGTCTGCAGGCCTACTCCACCTGCAGCAACAGGAGGAAATCCTGTTCTCACATACACTTTGTCTGCAGGCCTACTCCACCTGCAGCAACAGGAGGAAATCCTGTTCTCACATACACACTGTCTGCAGGCCTACTCCACCTGCAGCAACAGGAGGAAATCCTGTTCTCACATACACACTGTCTGCAGGCCTACTCCACCTGCAGCAACAGGAGGAAATCCTGTTCTCACATACACTCTGTCTGCAGGCCTACTCCATCTGCAGCAACAGGAGGAAATCCTGTTCTCACATACACTCTGTCTGCAGGCCTACTCCATCTGCAGCAACAGGAGGAAATCCTGTTCTTACATACACTCTGTCTGCAGGCCTACTCCACCTGCAGCAACAGGAGGAAATCCTGTTCTCACATACACTCTGTCTGCAGGCCTACTCCATCTGCAGCAACAGGAGGAAATCCTGTTCTTACATACACTCTGTCTGCAGGCCTACTCCATCTGCAGCAACAGGAGGAAATCCTGTTCTTACATACACTCTGTTTGCAGGCCTACTCCATCTGCAGCAACAGGAGGAAATCCTGTTCTTACATACACTCTGTCTGCAGGCCTACATCTGCAGCAACAGGAGGAAATCCTGTTCTTACATACACTCTGTCTGCAGGCCTACTCCACCTGCAGCAACAGGAGGAAATCCTGTTCTTACATACACTCTGTCTGCAGGCCTACATCTGCAGCAACAGGAGGAAATCCTGTTCTTACATACACTCTGTCTGCAGGCCTACATCTGCAGCAACAGGAGGAAATCCTGTTCTTACATACACTCTGTCTGCAGGCCTACTCCACCTGCAGCAACAGGAGGAAATCCTGTTCTTAAATACACTCTGTCTGCAGGCCTACTCCATCTGCAGCAACAGGAGGAAATCCTGTTCTTACATACACTCTGTCTGCAGGCCTACTCCACCTGCAGCAACAGGAGGAAATCCTGTGTGAGAGGGATTTCCTGGAGGCCAAAAAGCTGCTCCGAGCCCGAGAGACTCCTCTGAAGGAGGTGCTCAGCTTCTGGACTGAGCTCGTGAAAAAGAGGAGAGAGGAGGAGGCCCCAGGCCCCTCAGGTGACCTTTGACCTCAGACCCACTGTGACCTCTGACCCACACTGACCTCTGACCCACAGTGACCTCTGAGTTCAGACCCACAGTGACTGACTCACAGGTGACCTCTGACCCACAGGGACCTCTGACTCACAGGTGACCTCTGACTCACAGGTGACCTCTGACCCACAGTGACCTCTGACCTCTGACCCACAGTGACCTCTGACCCACAGTTTGTGTCTTATACTGGACCTCATGTTGTTCTGCTGCAGACTCTGAGGTGGAGGTCCACAGCATCTTCCTTCACACTGTCAGCTTCCTGCTACACAGCCGCTGTCTACAGGTGACACATTTATACTTATTCACTAAACCATCAAACCTGTTGCTTCAGTCTGAGCTGCTGCAGCTGTCAAAAGCCTGGACTATTACAGTCATAGGTGTCAAACCCACTTAAAGGTAGGGCTGGGACTTAAGCTCAAATTTCAATGTTTTATTCATATTAAAAATCAAATATATTCAATTATTGAATTTGACCAATGATTGTACTATATAAAAATAGTTATAGCAGCTTTAGATCTGTCCACCAGAGGGCAGTGTGTATTTATAGTTCTTCTTTGGGCTTGTCTCAGTCATTGTTTCAGCATGACTATGGGCTCTATGCCCACTCCCACCTTTTAGACGACACTGGAGTTCAGATGTTTACACCAGTTTCCTAAATAATCAAACAGGAATTAAACTGTGAGGATGCAGTGTTGCATTGTGGGACACAGCAGTGATCTTTGATTGTGCTTTTATGAACTTTTCGCTCACAGTCAAAGCTACTCCTCAGAGAGAAAGCACGGCGTCACTTTTGGGTCAGTCTCAGCTGATTACTTCCTGTCTGTGATAGCGCTCTGGCTGTAAACACCTCACCACAGCTAGAACGCTATCACAGACAGGAAGTAAACACCTCACCACAGCCAGAACGCTATCACAGACAGGAAGTAAACACCTCTCCACAGCTAGAACGCTAACACAGACAGGAAGTAAACACCTCACCACAGCCAGAACGCTATCACAGACAGGAAGTAAACACCTCACCACAGCTAGAACGCTATCACAGACAGGAAGTAAACAACTCACCACAGGTAGAACGCTATCACAGACAGGAAGTAAACACCTCACCACAGCTAGAACGCTATCACAGACAGGAAGTAAACACCTCACCACAGCTAGAACGCTATCACAGACAGGAAGTAAACACCTCACCACAGCTAGAACGCTATCACAGACAGGAAGTAAACACCTCTCCACAGCTAGAACGCTAACACAGACAGGAAGTAAACACCTCACCACAGCCAGAACGCTATCACAGACAGGAAGTAAACACCTCACCACAGCTAGAACGCTATCACAGACAGGAAGTAAACAACTCACCACAGGTAGAACGCTATCACAGACAGGAAGTAAACACCTCACCACAGCTAGAACGCTATCACAGACAGGAAGTAAACACCTCACCACAGCTAGAACGCTATCACAGACAGGAAGTAAACACCTCACCACAGCTAGAGCGCTATCACAGACAGGAAGTAAACAACTCACCACAGCTAGAACGCTAACACAGACAGGAAGTAAACAACTCACCACAGCTAGAACGCTATCACAGACAGGAAGTAAACACCTCACCACAGCTAGAACGCTATCACAGACAGGAAGTAAACACCTCACCACAGCGCTATTGCAGACAGGAAGTAAACACCTCATCACAGCTAGAACGCTATCACAGACAGGAAGTAAACACCTCACCACAGCGCTATCACAGACAGGAAGTAAACACCTCACCACAGCGCTATCACAGACAGGAAGTAAACACCTCACCACAGCCAGAACGCTAACACAGACAGGAAGTAAACACCTCACCACAGCTAGAACGCTAACACAGACAGGAAGTAAACACCTCACCACAGCGCTAACACAGACAGGAAGTAAACACCTCACCACAGCCAGAGCGCTAACAGAGACAGGAAGTAAACAATGTTCTTTGTTTAAAGGATATGAAATCACGCCTCCCCGTGCATATAGCCCATTGGAACACATACCAAACTAATGCAGGTGAAAGCCAGATCCCTCAGACCTTTGAAGCTAAGCAGGGCAGGGCCTGGTTAGTACTGTGATGGGAGTCCTCTGGGAACACCAGGTGCCACAGTGGGGCGGCTGCGGCTGTAAAGTGCCAAACTGTGGTTGTGTCCTTCCTCCTGTGTCCGTCCTCCTGTGGCAAGACACTTCTCCCACATTAGAATGAGTCTGGTGTGTGTGTGTGTGTGAAGTAACTACATGTGCCTGAATGTGGCTCCATGTTGATAATCAACTCATAGAAAAACCAACAATGATGATAAACTACACCGCGGTGAACAAAGGCTGTTGAGTCTTTGCAGAATCAAAGGAGAATGTTGGTGTTGCAGCTGTTCTTGTGCCTGCAGTTGGCGGAGCGTGCCTTGGCCTTGGAGCTGCAGTCCTCAGGCCTCTCTGAGATCTACCTCCTCCACCTGGGCCACCTGCATCTGCTCCGACACGACTGCAGCAGTGCCCTGGTCATCCTGGAGGAGGCGCTGTGTCGGAATCCACAGGTCGGCTCCGTTCTACAGCAGGCTGAGCTGAGAGAGGCTAGAGAGAGACTAGAGAGAGACCAGAGACCAGAGAGAGACCAGAGAGAGACCAGAGAGAGACCAGAGAGAGACCAGAGAGAGACCAGAGACCAGAGAGAGACCAGAGAGAGACCAGAGAGAGACCACAGAGAGACCAGAGAGAGACCAGAGAGAGACCAGAGAGAGAGACCAGAGAGAGACCAGAGAGAGACCAGAGAGAGAGACCAGAGAGAGACCAGAGAGAGAGACCAGAGAGAGGCCAGAGAGAGAGGCCAGAGAGAGGCCAGAGAGAGACCAGAGAGAGACCAGAGAGAGACCAGAGAGAGACCAGAGAGAGGCCAGAGAGAGAGGCCAGAGAGAGACCAGAGAGAGAGGCCAGAGAGAGACCAGAGAGAGAGACTAGAGAGAGACCAGATAGAGACCAGCGAGAGACCAGAGAGAGAGACCAGAGAGAGACCAGAGAGAGACCACAGAGAGACCAGAGAGAGACCAGAGAGAGACCAGAGAGAGAGACCAGAGAGAGACCAGAGAGAGAGAGCAGAGAGAGACCAGAGAGAGACCAGAGAGAGAGGACCAGAGAGAGACCAGAGAGAGACCACAGAGAGAGGCCAGAGAGAGGCCAGAGAGAGGCCAGAGAGAGAGACCAGAGAGAGACCAGAGAGAGACCAGAGAGAGACCAGAGAGAGACCAGAGAGAGACCAGAGAGAGAGACCAGAGAGAGACCAGAGAGAGACCAGAGAGAGAGAGCAGAGAGAGAGCAGAGAGAGGCCAGAGAGAGAGACCAGAGAGAGACCAGAGAGAGAGACCAGAGAGAGACCACAGAGAGAGGCCAGAGAGAGGCCAGAGAGAGAGACCAGAGAGAGACCAGAGAGAGACCAGAGAGAGACCAGAGAGAGAGACCAGAGAGAGACCAGAGAGAGAGACCAGAGAGAGACCAGAGAGAGACCAGAGAGAGAGACCAGAGAGAGACCAGAGAGAGACCAGAGAAAGACCAGAGAGAGACCAGAGAGAGACCAGAGAGAGACCAGAGAGACCAGAAGGAGACCAGAGAGAGACCAGAAGGAGACCAGAGAGACCAGAAGGAGACCAGAGAGACCAGAGAGACCAGAGAGAGAGACCAGAGAGAGACCAGAGAGAGAGACCAGAGAGAGACCACAGAGAGAGGCCAGAGAGAGGCCAGAGAGAGAGACCAGAGAGAGACCAGAGAGAGACCAGAGAGAGACCAGAGAGAGAGACCAGAGAGAGACCAGAGAGAGACCAGAGAGAGAGACCAGAGAGAGACCAGAGAGAGACCAGAGAGAGAGACCAGAGAGAGACCAGAGAGAGACCAGAGAGAGACCAGAGAGAGACCAGAGAAAGACCAGAGAGAGACCAGAGAGAGAGACCAGAGAGATACCAGAGAGAGAGACCAGAGAGAGACCAGAGAGAGAGAGCAGAGAGAGTTTTAGATTTTAGGTCAATATTGAGTTTCAAAATGGCCACACCGTTGATCTCCATTGTATGAAGTCTGAGTGTGGTTTGTGTTTGCTGTGACAAAAACAGCCGTGCACAGTTAAATCACTTTATTTATTTTACAATCGTGACTTGGATTTGCGAGTTTCACGGTGTTTCTAACATCAGTCTGTGAGAAAGTAACGCCTTCATAATCTGGTAGCGATAAGTTTGTGTAAGCTCTCAGTCGTGCAGGGATCAGTCAAAGCTAAGGAAGGTTTCTCACCATCATCTGTACTTCTTTGCAGGTTTTCCCGATGTGTCGTCCTTAAAGGACCTATACCTGTTTCTGCAGGTTTTTTCTGTTTGAATGTTTAGCCCCGCCCCCAGCTCGCTCACAGGCTTCTCATTTTCCCTACGCTGTCCTCCCACGGAGCCATCTAGTTTTATTTGTGATCTGATACATATGCTAACATTAGCATTAGCACAACTTAAGCTGTACAACAATCACTGATGAAATGGTACAAAAGCAACTCACTGCTAACAAAATATATAACTGAAAGATTACCGCTAGTTCCACGTCCAAATGTAGTCCAAGCGTAGATAGTCCGAGTGCAGATAGCCCGAGGCGGTCCCACAGGTCTCTCCCATAGACAAGTCTCTCCAGAGGATACGATGTAAGCTAGCTCTTTTATAAAATTGGAGAACATACAATTACAGTATGTAATGACTTTCTGAAGAGGTCTTCAGAAAGTCCACTCACACTTGGCCTTTGGTTCAAATCATCCGCTACAACACAAACTCTGGGTCATTAGAACTCTCCAACACCGAGCCCACCAGGTCCCCACCAGGTCCTCACCAGGTCCCCACCAGGTCCCCACCAGGTCCTCACCAGGTCCCCACCAGGTCCCCACCAGGTCCCCACAACCTCGTAGGGAAAGGACAGAGAAACCAAACATGTTCAGAGAGCACTTTCCAGATGTGGCTACCCCAAGTGGTCTTTTACTAAAGCCCAAAGGACGAGAAAGGCCAGAGACACAGTCCTACAGACAGAAGAAAGTAGAAGAAGAGGGGTGTCCTTACCGTATGAGTTTCAGAGAAACTACAAAGAATCTTTAGGCAACACAAAATCCCTGTGTATTTCAAACCTTTCAACACGTTAAGACAGAAATTAGTGCATCCCAAAGACAAAACACCCAGACACAAACAGAGCAATGTGGTGTATTCAATTAAATGTAGTGAAGAGGAGTGCACTGACCACTATATTGGAGAAACCAAACAAACTCTACAGAAACGACTTTACCAACATCGTAGAGAAAACTCTAGTGGGCCACAGTCAGCTGTTCATCTGCACCTCAAGGCCTCCAACCACACCATGAACCACACCATGAACCACACCATGAACCACACCATGAACCACACCATGAACCACACCACCAACCACACCATGAACCACACCATGAACCACACCACCAACCACACCATGAACCACACCACCAACCACACCATGAACCACACCATGAACCACACAGAGCTTGGAATAGGATCGTTAGCCCTATAGGCCTGTGACATGCTAATGAGTTATGATCGTTAGCCACAACAGGGTCGTTAGACCTACTCCCTTCCACATCTTATGAGCTAGCATCAGGATTAGGGTGTAGCTAACCACTTACCACACCCATAGGTTATAAATCTCCAATGCGCGGTCTGAGATTTTATTCCCTTGAAAAAGTTATTTGGATTAAGGACGAATGTTGTGAAAACAGATGGTGAGAAACCTTCCTTTGCCTTCATAATCCGTTTTCAGTCTTGTGCGTCTCTTTACAGTGTGTTGTGCGTCATGTGTTAAACCCCTGTGTTGTGTTTGTTCTGTGCAGAGCGCTGAGGCCTGGGCTCTGAAAGGACACTGCCTGTTCCTGCAGGGCTCCATCAGCGCTGCTCAGCACAGCTACGAGCGCAGCCTGAGTCTCCAGCCTCAGCCTCAACAGCTGGTCCGGCTCCGGCTCGGCTCCATCTACCTTCAGAACAGACAGGTCTCACAACACACAGACACGTTTTTGTTACCTGGTGGGCCCCTAAGCCGTTCCATATGGGACCCATAGCCATGGTTTTAACTCAAAATCTTGCTTTATTTTAGAATGACTCTGCACTGATTTTCTTACTAGGACCACTTTAAGTAATACAAAACAGTCAATACAAAAAACAAACAACTCTTTTACAAGATTTTATTTTAACATTTTTCTTCGAAATTCAGTGATTCTATTTTTGACATAGAATTTAATGCCACTCCATGTCCGATGTCTATGGTCATCTGGTGAGGCATTAATGCAGGCCAGGCAGTGAGACTTCCCAGGGACCTTTCCAGTCTGTATGAAAGGTGTCATGGTCTTCTCCACAGCCTTCACCTCAGATGCAGACCATGGCTTTCTCTAACGTTCTAGGGAGAGAAATAAAAATATATTAGCAATATACACTCCCAGGGTTAGGACCAAGCAGCCTGGCTGTAATCCCCCACCTGGTACACTTACCAGAAGGGGCACTGCCACTACCATGGGGTGCATCTGGATGAATGGTTGAAGGTTCTCCGCTTGAAGTTTCTTTTAGCCCGTCCGTTTGTGAGAGGATCTCTACTGCTCTCCCTGTCGCACAGAAAATAAAAATACAAGTGGCCTTTAGGGGAAAAAAATCATACATATTTTAATAATATCAAGAATTACCTTCAGGCTCAATTTGTATCTGGTCGAGGCTCTTTCCTTTGAATTCCGTCACTCTTCCCTGCTCCATGGCCATTAACACTTTGCTGATTTTGGCCAGCTCCAGTGTCCCCTCTGGTAGTCTGTAATATTGCCTGTGGATGCGAATGTCATGGCCGAGGAAGTTGGCTAGTATGTCCATTTCATTCTCTTTCATATTGAGAACTGTAGACATAGTAGCTATGTGCTTTCTAAGTTTGGTTGAGGATAGCATCTCTGGATGCACCGCACCACATTCTTTGGCTACCTGGCGTAGGGAGTCTGATCCCCTGATGTGGGTGTCTGCGCCCGGGCGGGAAAAGAAGTATGGGTTATGGTCAGAGATGGAACAGGCCCTTCTGTTCTCCACCAGCACCTCCATCCAAGCAATCATTTCAGGAGTCAAAAGAACCACCACTTTCCCACTTCTTTTCCCTTTCATTTCAATGCGTTGAAAATGCTGACACAGCTTTTTCTCAAGTTGGGACAGTCCCAGAGCAATGTCAGAATGGATCCCAGTCTTACTTCTTAAGGTAAAGGCTGTCAGTGGCATCTTTGAAACCTCACCTTCCCTTCTTCGATTGAAAATGATGACCTCACAAAGAGTCAAAACTGCCAGTTTAGACCAATGCTTAGACGTTGGCTCACTTATTAGGGTTTGCACATATTCAGGTCGACATACCTCAATATGTGCATGCATGGCTCTAACGTCCTCAGTCAGAGGGAGCAGGTCCGGAGTGTTCCACTTGGCTTGCCGGAGGGTCTGTAGGGCAGCAGAAGAAACACAGACGTCCCACCTCTTCTCAAAAAGCAGCCGGCTTCGTTGGAGGTTTTTAATAAATAGTTCATCAACACAATGCTCCATTTTTGAGTCACATTCAAGAATATCTGCTAGCTTTCTGAGGCTATGGCCGAGTTTGAGGGCCAAGGATGGAGTCTTGTATTGATTTGTTTCCTCATCATATCCAGCCACAGACCTGACTGCATCAATCACATGGTTAAAGTTGGAAGGAATAAAGAAATCCTTCATTGTTTTCACTTTCCCTGCGGTTTTTGCTTCGTTAATTAACCTACCGAGTTCTCTCATTTTCTGCCTAATGTAATCATGCTTAGTCTTATCATGCCCGTGTTTTAAGTACAGGTGCTCTCCGAGTCTCAGAATCCCCTTTTCTGCTTTGACAACACCCGTGACCTCATCCTGATGCATTGCCCAAATTAAAGACCACAGCTTTTTGCTGATGCCCTCCGGTACAGGCTGGGCTAGGGAGCAGAGGGACTGGACCCTACTTCTACCTGGTTTAGCCTGGTTTAGCCTGGTTTAGCCTGGGCATCTTTCTGTGAAAGCCGGCACCTGGCCACATGCCTCCACAGCCACTTTCGCTTAAGCAATGCCCCACAGTCTATACAGTGCAAAAACTCACTGGATTTAACTGGGGAATTTGGCTGTTTAGCTGGGACTAAAGTTCCAATGCCGGCCTTTAAAACCTCAACATTGTGCTCACGGTTTCCACTATTCCTGATCAAATCAAAGTGAAGTTTACGTGCTTTAGATTTCACAGGTAGAGCCAATGCTCTGGCTACGTCACTTTCATTTCCATGTTTTCTAGTCAAATGACGGGACATTTTGTGGCAGGACATTGAACAGTAGAGGCAGAAGTGTCTCTTGCTGTATACTCGCCCCCCATTTTTCTTCTTTTGCAGCTGCATGATAACAATCTTATTTGCCTTTGGTTCGTCACTTTCCGAGTCTTGAAGAAAAGTGTTTTTGATTTTTCTTTTTCCATACTTTTTTACAGGTTTCTTCTTGACAGTTAAATCGTCAGAATCTGAGTCGACTTCATCAATTAGGGACTCTTGACTAAGCTGCACAAACAACAAATAATTTGTAATAATTCTATATAACAATTTGAAGTCATGACTTGTAGTCAGCACTTACCAGTGGTTTGTAAGCGTGCGCTTCAGTGTGCTGTTCCGTGATTGGCTGCAGCCTCTGTTGTGCTGCTCTGTGATTGGCTCCAGCCTCTGTTGTGCTGCTCCATGATTGGCTCCAGCCTCTGTTGTGCTGCTCCATGATTGGCTCCAGCCTCTGTTGTGCTGCTCCATGATTGGCTCCAGCCTCTGTTGTGCTGCTCCATGATTGGCTCCAGCCTCTGTTGTGCTGCTCCATGATTGGCTCCAGCCTCTGTTGTGCTGCTCCATGATTGGCTCCAGCCTGCTGGACTGAAATTGCCCCAGTGTGCCCCTCCTTGATATTCCGCAACCCACCACCAGGGTTCCGACACATAACACACTTTTTTCAGGAAAGTAAACCTCCAGGGGTCCTTTCCATATTTTTACAGAGACTGCATAAGGACCGTTAGAAAAGCATTACCCATTGATTATTAAGCTTGGACCAGTGGGGTCCGGTGTTCGGGCCCCACCACGTAAAACCAGTCCCCATGACGTGAGTGGAATCTCAGGTTATGGAACCCACCAGGAGTTGAAAACAAGTGCACACACAGACACACACACACTCACACTCACACACACACACACACACAGACACACACAGACACACTCACACACACACACACAGACACACACACACAGACACACTCACACCCACACACACACTCACACACACACACACACACAGACACACTCACACCCACACACACACACACACACACACACAGACACACTCACACACACACACACACACACACACAGACACACACACACAGACACACACACACACAGACACATACACACACAGACACACACACAGACACACACACACACACACAGACACACTCACACACAGACACACACACACACACACAGACACACTCACACACAGACACACACACACACACAGACACACTCACACACAGACACACACTCCTATAGTGTACATTACTTGTTGCTGTTGCATGTCCTGACGATGGAATTGTGTGTGTCCAGTTTGAACAAGGTGCACAGGTTTTCCTGGAGGCCTGTGAGCAGAACCCCTCCCCCCTGTCCTGGCTGGGTCTGGGAGTCGCCTGTTACCGGGTCAGAACCTCTGTCTGTGCTCATTCCCACACACAGTGGCTTACATGTTACCGGGTCAGAACCTCTGTCTGTGCTCATTCCCACCACACACAGTGACTTACATGTTACCGGTCAGAACCTCTGTCTCTGCTCATTCCCACGCACAGTGACTTACATGTTACCGGGTCAGAACCTCTGTCTGTGCTCATTCCCACGCACAGTGACTTACATGTTACCGGGTCAGAACCTCTGTCTGTGCTCATTCCCACCACACACAGTGACTTACATGTTACCGGGTCAGAACCTCTGTCTGTGCTCATTCCCACACACACTGACTTACATGTTACCGGGTCAGAACCTCTGTCTGTGCTCATTCCCACACACACTGACTTACTGTTACCGGGTCAGAACCTCTGTCTGTGCTCATTCCCACACACATTGACTTACTGTTACCGGGTCAGAACCTCTGTCTGGGATCATTCCCACACAGTGACTTACATGTTACCGGGTCAGAACCTCTGTCTGGGATCATTCACACACAGTGACTTACATGTTACCGGGTCAGAACCTCTGTCTGTGCTCATTCCCACCACACACAGTGACTTACATGTTACCGGGTCAGAACCTCTGTCTGTGCTCATTCCCACCACACACTGTGACTTACTGTTACCGGGTCAGAACCTCTGTCTGTGATCATTCCCACACACACTGACTTACATGTTACCGGGTCAGAACCTCTGTCTGTGCTCATTCCCACACACACTGACTTACTGTTACCGGGTCAGAACCTCTGTCTGGGATCATTCCCACACAGTGACTTACATGTTACCGGGTCAGAACCTCTGTCTGTGCTCATTCCCACCACACACAGTGACTTACATGTTACCGGGTCAGAACCTCTGTCTGTACTCATTCCCACCACACACAGTGACTTACATGTTACCGGGTCAGAACCTCTGTCTCTGCTCATTCCCACGCACAGTGACTTACATGTTACCGGGTCAGAACCTCTGTCTGTGCTCATTCCCACGCACAGTGACTTACATGTTACCGGGTCAGAACCTCTGTCTGTGCTCATTCCCACACACACTGACTTACATGTTACCGGGTCAGAACCTCTGTCTGTGCTCATTCCCACCACACACAGTGACTTACATGTTACCGGGTCAGAACCTCTGTCTGTGCTCATTCCCACACACACTGACTTACATGTTACCGGGTCAGAACCTCTGTCTGTGCTCATTCCCACACACACTGACTTACTGTTACCGGGTCAGAACCTCTGTCTGGGATCGTTCCCACACAGTGACTTACATGTTACCGGGTCAGAACCTCTGTCTGTGCTCATTCCCACCACACACAGTGACTTACATGTTACCGGGTCAGAACCTCTGTGCTCATTCCCACACACTGACTTACATGTTACCGGGTCAGAACCTCTGTCTGTACTCATTCCCACCACGCACAGTGACTTACATGTTACCGGGTCAGAACCTCTGTCTGTGCTCATTCCCACGCACAGTGACTTACATGTTACCGGGTCAGAACCTCTGTCTGTGCTCATTCCCACACACAGTGACTTACTGTTACCGGGTCAGAACCTCTGTCTGTGCTCATTCCCACACACACTGACTTACTGTTACCGGGTCAGAACCTCTGTCTGTGCTCATTCCCACACACACTGACTTACTGTTACTGGGTCAGAACCTCTGTCTGTGCTCATTCCCACACACAGTGACTTACTGTTTACCGGGTCAGAACCTCTGTCTGTGCTCATTCCCACGCACAGTGACTTACTGTTACCGGGTCAGAACCTCTGTCTGTGCTCATTCCCACACACACAGTGGCTTACATGTTACCGGGTCAGAACCTCTGTCTGTGCTCATTCCCACCACACACAGTGACTTACATGTTACCGGGTCAGAACCTCTGTCTGTGCTCATTCCCACGCACAGTGACTTACATGTTACCGGGTCAGAACCTCTGTCTGTGCTCATTCCCACACACAGTGACTTACTGTTACCGGGTCAGAACCTCTGTCTGTGCTCATTCCCACCACACACAGTGACTTACATGTTACCGGGTCAGAACCTCTGTCTGTGCTCATTCCCACACACACTGACTTACTGTTACCGGGTCAGAACCTCTGTCTGTGCTCATTCCCACACACAGTGACTTACTGTTACCGGGTCAGAACCTCTGTCTGTGCTCATTCCCACACACAGTGGCTTACATGTTACCGGGTCAGAACCTCTGTCTGTGCTCATTCCCACCACACACAGTGACTTACATGTTACCGGGTCAGAACCTCTGTCTCTGCTCATTCCCACGCACAGTGACTTACATGTTACCGGGTCAGAACCTCTGTCTGTGCTCATTCCCACCACACACAGTGACTTACATGTTACCGGGTCAGAACCTCTGTCTGTGCTCATTCCCACACACACTGACTTACATGTTACCGGGTCAGAACCTCTGTCTGTGCTCATTCCCACACACACTGACTTACTGTTACCGGGACAGAACCTCTGTCTGGGATCATTCCCACACAGTGACTTACATGTTACCGGATCAGAACCTCTGTCTGTGCTCATTCCCACGCACAGTGACTTACATGTTACCGGGTCAGAACCTCTGTCTGTGCTCATTCCCACACACACTGACTTACATGTTACCGAGTCAGAACCTCTGTCTGTGCTCATTCCCACACACACTGACTTACATGTTACCGGGTCAGAACCTCTGTCTGTGCTCATTCCCACACACACTGACTTACTGTTACCGGGTCAGAACCTCTGTCTGGGATCATTCCCACACAGTGACTTACATGTTACCGGGTCAGAACCTCTGTCTGTGCTCATTCCCACCACACACAGTGACTTACATGTTACCGGGTCAGAACCTCTGTCTGTGCTCATTCCCACCACACACAGTGACTTACATGTTACCGGGTCAGAACCTCTGTCTGTGCTCATTCCCACCACACACTGTGACTTACTGTTACCGGGTCAGAACCTCTGTCTGTGATCATTCCCACACACACTGACTTACATGTTACCGGGTCAGAACCTCTGTCTGTGCTCATTCCCACCACACACGGTGACTTACATGTTACCGGGTCAGAACCTCTGTCTGTGCTCATTCCCACACACACTGACTTACATGTTACCGGGTCAGAACCTCTGTCTGTGCTCATTGCCACACACACTGACTTACTGTTACCGGGTCAGAACCTCTGTCTGGGATCATTCCCACACAGTGACTTACATGTTACCGGGTCAGAACCTCTGTCTGTGCTCATTCCCACCACACACAGTGACTTACATGTTACCGGGTCAGAACCTCTGTCTGTGCTCATTCCCACCACACACTGTGACTTACTGTTACCGGGTCAGAACCTCTGTCTGTGATCATTCCCACACACACTGACTTACATGTTACCGGGTCAGAACCTCTGTCTGTGCTCATTCCCACCACACACGGTGACTTACATGATACCGGGTCAGAACCTCTGTCTGTGCTCATTCCCACCACACACTGTGACTTACTGTTACCGGGTCAGAACCTCTGTCTGTGATCATTCCCACACACACTGACTTACTGTTACCGGGTCAGAACCTCTGTCTGGGATCATTCCCACACAGTGACTTACATGTTACCGGGTCAGAACCTCTGTCTGTGCTCATTCCCACCACACACTGTGACTTACTGTTACCGGGTCAGAACCTCTGTCTGTGATCATTCCCACACACACTGACTTACATGTTACCGGGTCAGAACCTCTGTGCTCATTCCCACACACAGTGATGTACATGTTTACCGGGTCAGAACCTCTGTCTGTCTGTACATGGGTGTTGTGTCTGTAGTTAGGGGAGCTGGCTCTGGCTGAATCTACCCTGACTGAGGCCAACGTTCTGGATCCTCAGAGTGCCTCAGTGTGGGCCCACCGCTCCCTCATCTGCCTCAAGGTGAGTCTCAATGAGGGCCTACCTGCTAGCTCAATGCTAACCCGCTAGCTCAATGCTAACCAGCTAGCTCAATGATGCCCAATAGAGAAGTGCTCATGGTGAAGTTTGGCTACAAGAGACTAAAGCCCTATTCGGACGGGATATTACCTTACCGGGTCTGTGATCTGACGGTGCATTCACACAGGATAAGCATGTCTGTCATTTTCACTGACATCTGACATAACAGCCACACATTCACACAGGATAAGCATGTCTGTCATTTTCACTGACATCTGACATAACGGCCACACATTCACACAGGATAAGCATGTCTGTCATTTTCACTGACATCTGACATAACGGCCACACATTCACACAGGATAAGCATGTCTGTCATTTTCACTGACATCTGACATAACAGCCACACATTCACACAGGATAAGCATGTCTGTCATTTTCACTGACATCTGACATAACAGCCACACATTCACACAGGATAAGCATGTCTGTCATTTTCACTGACATCTGACATAACGGCCACACATTCACACAGGATAAGCATGTCTGTCATTTTCACTGACATCTGACATAACAGCCACACATTCACACAGGATAAGCATGTCTGTCGTTTTCACTGACATCTGACATAACGGCCACACATTCACACAGGATAAGATGTCTGTCATTTTCACTGACATCTGACATAACGGCCACACATTCACACAGGATAAGCATGTCTGTTATTTTCACTGACATCTGACATAACGGCCACACATTCACACAGGATAAGCATGTCTGTCATTTTCACTGACATCTGACATAACAGCCACACATTCACACAGGAAAGCATGTCTGTCATTTTCACTGACATCTGACATAACAGCCACACATTCACACAGGATAAGCATGTCTGTCATTTTCACTGACATCTGACATAACAGCCACACATTCACACAGGATAAGCATGTCTGTCATTTTCACTGACATCTGACATAACGGCCACACATTCACACAGGATAAGCATGTCTGTCATTTTCACTGACATCTGACATAACAGCCACACATTCACACAGGATAAGCATGTCTGTCATTTTCACTGACATCTGACATAACAGCCACACATTCACACAGGATAAGCATGTCTGTCATTTTCACTGACATCTGACATAACGGCCACACATTCACACAGGATAAGCATGTCTGTCATTTTCACTGACATCTGACATAACAGCCACACATTCACACAGGATAAGCATGTCTGTCATTTTCACTGACATCTGACATAACGGCCACACATTCACACAGGATAAGCATGTCTGTCATTTTCACTGACATCTGACATAACGGCCACACATTCACACAGGATAAGCATGTCTGTCATTTTCACTGACATCTGACATAACGGCCACACATTCACACAGGATAAGCATGTCTGTCATTTTCACTGACATCTGACATAACAGCCACACATTCACACAGGATAAGCATGTCTGTCATTTTCACTGACATCTGACATAACGGCCACACATTCACACAGGATAAGCATGTCTGTCATTTTCACTGACATCTGACATAACAGCCACACATTCACACAGGATAAGCATGTCTGTCATTTTCACTGACATCTGACATAACGGCCACACATTCACACAGGATAAGCATGTCTGTCATTTTCACTGACATCTGACATAACGGCCACACATTCACACAGGATAAGCATGTCTGTCATTTTCACTGACATCTGACATAACAGCCACACATTCACACAGGATAAGCATGTCTGTCATTTTCACTGACATCTGACATAACGGCCACACATTCACACAGGATAAGCATGTCTGTCATTTTCACTGACATCTGACATAACAGCCACACATTCACACAGGATAAGCATGTCTGTCATTTTCACTGACATCTGACATAACAGCCACACATTCACACAGGATAAGCATGTCTGTCATTTTCACTGACATCTGACATAACAGCCACACATTCACACAGGATAAGCATGTCTGTCATTTTCACTGACATCTGACATAACAGCCACACATTCACACAGGATAAGCATGTCTGTCATTTTCACTGACATCTGACATAACAGCCACACATTCACACAGGATAAGCATGTCTGTCATTTTCACTGACATCTGACATAACAGCCACACATTCACACAGGATAAGCATGTCTGTCATTTTCACTGACATCTGACATAACGGCCACACATTCACACAGGATAAGCATGTCTGTCATTTTCACTGACATCTGACATAACGGCCACACATTCACACAGGATAAGCATGTCTGTCATTTTCACTGACATCTGACATAACGGCCACACATTCACACAGGATAAACATGTCTGTTATTTTCACTGACATCTGACATAACGGCCACACATTCACACAGGATAAGCATGTCTGTCATTTTCACTGACATCTGACATAACGGCCACACGTGCGCGGGTCTCTCCGCTTCACGCAGTTCATAAAGTCTGACGTCTGACCACAGCAGCCACAGACACCATGTGGATTTTACTGCTCTACAGTTCTCTGACCTGTACTTTCTGTAATGTTTAAACAATACTTTTTGTACGGACTCCCCTTGAACGCACCACACACTCTGCTGACGTACGCACAAACCAACAAGCAGCTGCAGTAAGGGCTGCATCGTCTGTTCTGTACTAGGACAGAGTGAACACATTACACAGACCTCACAGAGACAGCAGCAGCTGTGACTCTGCAGCTGTGTACACAGCCGCGATACGTGACTCCTCTGCTCATGGACAAAAGCAACGCAGAAAGTCAAGAGAAAGCAGCAGTAGCGATCACAATCACTGACCTGCAGATTCACAGTTGTTTGGACAAATACAGGAGGTCATTTGCGGTGGAATTATAATTTACAAATTACAGACATGGTGCATTCGCACGGGACTAAAATCTCAGACGTCCTCTGAGATTATCACAAATTACCAGGGGTCCCTGTGTATGCCTCTGTGTGTGTGTGTGTGTGTGTGTGTGTGTGTGTGTGTGTGTGTGTGTGTGTGTGTGTGTGTGTGTGTGTGCCTCTGTGTGTGTGTGTGTGTGTGTGTGTGTGTGTGTGTGTGTGTGTGTGTGTGTGTGTGTGTGTGCCTCTGTGTGTGTGCCTCTGACATAAACCTTCTGTTGTGTTTCAGTCTGGTCGACTTAAAGAAGCTGTGAAGTGTTTTAAAAACTCAGAGAAGGTGAGTTTGAAAGAACAGGGTCAGGGTTAGGGGTTAGGGGTTAAGGGTTAGTGTGGTGGAGACGGTGGTCCCTGTTAGGGGTTAAGGGTTAAGGGTTAGTGTGGTGGAGACGGTGGTCCCTGTTAGGGGTTAAGGGTTAAGGGTTAGTGTGGTGGAGACGGTGGTCCCTGTTAGGGGTTAGTGTGGTGGAGACGGTGGTCCCTGTTAGGGGTTAAGGGTTAAGGGTTAGTGTGGTGGAGACGGTGGTCCCTGTTAGGGGTTAGGGGTTAAGGGTTAGTGTGGTGGAGACGGTGGTCCCTGTTAGGGGTTAAGGGTTAGTGTGGTGGAGACGGTGGTCCCTGTTAGGGGTTAAGGGTTAAGGGTTAGTGTGGTGGAGACGGTGGTCCCTGTTAGGGGTTAAGGGTTAGTGTGGTGGAGACGGTGGTCCCTGTTAGGGGTTAAGGGTTAAGGGTTAGTGTGGTGGAGACGGTGGTCCCTGTTAGGGGTTAGGGGTTAAGGGTTAGTGTGGTGGAGACGGTGGTCCCTGTTAGGGGTTAGGGGTTAAGGGTTAGTGTGGTGGAGACGGTGGTCCCTGTTAGGGGTAGGTTAGTGTGGTGGAGACGGTGGTCCCTGTTAGGGTAAGGGTTTAAGGGTTAGGGTGTGTGGAGACGGTGGTCCCTGTTAGGGGTTAAGGGTTAAGGGTTAGTGTGGTGGAGACGGTGGTCCCTGTTAGGGGTTAAGGGTTAAGGGTTAGTGTGGTGGAGACGGTGGTCCCTGTTAGGGGTTAAGGGTTAAGGGTTAGTGTGGTGGAGACGGTGGTCCCTGTTAGGGGTTAAGGGTTAAGGGTTAGTGTGGTGGAGACGGTGGTCCCTGTTAGGGGTTAAGGGTTAAGGGTTAGTGTGGTGGAGACGGTGGTCCCTGTTAGGGGTTAAGGGTTAAGGGTTAGTGTGGTGGAGACGGTGGTCCCTGTTAGGGGTTAAGGGTTAAGGGTTAGTGTGGTGGAGACGGTGGTCCCTGTTAGGGGTTAAGGGTTAAGGGTTAGTGTGGTGGAGACGGTGGTCCCTGTTAGGGGTTAAGGGTTAAGGGTTAGTGTGGTGGAGACGGTGGTCCCTGTTAGGGGTTAAGGGTTAGTGTGGTGGAGACGGTGGTCCCTGTTAGGGGTTAAGGGTTAAGGGTTAGTGTGGTGGAGACGGTGGTCCCTGTTAGGGGTTAGGGGTTAAGGGTTAGTGTGGTGGAGACGGTGGTCCCTGTTAGGGGTTAAGGGTTAAGGGTTAGTGTGGTGGAGACGGTGGTCCCTGTTAGGGGTTAAGGGTTAAGGGTTAGTGTGGTGGAGACGGTGGTCCCTGTTAGGGGTTAAGGGTTATTTTGGTGGAGACGGTGGTCCCTGTTAGGGGTTAGTGTGGTGGAGACGGTGGTCCCTGTTAGGGGTTAAGGGTTAAGGGTTAGTGTGGTGGAGACGGTGGTCCCTGTTAGGGGTTAAGGGTTAGTGTGGTGGAGACGGTGGTCCCTGTTAGGGGTTAGGGGTTAAGGGTTAGTGTGGTGGAGACGGTGGTCCCTGTTAGGGGTTAGTGTGGTGGAGACGGTGGTCCCTGTTAGGGGTTAAGGGTTAAGGGTTAGTGTGGTGGAGACGGTGGTCCCTGTTAGGGGTTAAGGGTTAAGGGTTAGTGTGGTGGAGACGGTGGTCCCTGTTAGGGGTTAGGGGTTAAGGGTTAGTGTGGTGGAGACGGTGGTCCCTGTTAGGGGTTAGGGGTTAAGGGTTAGTGTGGTGGAGACGGTGGTCCCTGTTAGGGGTTAGGGGTTAAGGGTTAGTGTGGTGGAGACGGTGGTCCCTGTTAGGGGTTAAGGGTTAAGGGTTAGTGTGGTGGAGACGGTGGTCCCTGTTAGGGGTTAGGGGTTAAGGGTTAGTGTGGTGGAGACGGTGTGCTCTGAACCCTGTTGTGTTTTTGTTGTAGTTTGGTCTCCGTGACGACGCTCTGCACAGAGAGTTCACAGAGATGCACGAGCAAATGCGCAATGGCTCCCAGGAAGTGCATTATGGGTAGTGACAAACATGGTTAGCATGATTCGCTACACGTTAGTTATTTAGGTCTTAACACAGAACGACCCCTGACCCCCGTGACTGTTGTGATGTCACTTCTAACACTTTACATGTCATTTTCAACTTGTATCAACAATAAAATGTCTTCAATCCTTCAAATATGTGTCTGTGTGTTTGTATACATACAGAACAGACCAAAAGTTTGGACACCTCATTCAAAGAGTTATTTTCATGATTATAAAACTGTAGACTGACACTGAGGGCATCAAACCTATGATGAACTCATGTGAATTATGTCCGTAGTAAAAAAGTATGAACCAAGTGTAAATATGTGTTTTATTCTGGTTCTTCAAAGTAGAACCTTTTGCTCTGATACTGCTTCACTCTTGGCATTCTCTGGATGAGCTTCAACAGGACCTGAAATGGTCTCCAACAGTCTGGAAGGAGTTCCCATGATGCTTAGCACTTGTTGGCCCCAAAACCATCTGGACTGGGTTCAGGTCCAAAACCATCTGGACTGGGTTCAGGTCCAAAACCATCTGGACTGGGTTCAGGTCCAAAACCATCTGGACTGGGTTCAGGTCCGGCCCTTTCACAGCCTGGTGCGGGTCTACAGCAATAGTCATGAACAGAACTCAGTGAAGGAGGAGGGTGTCCACACTTTTGCTCTGTACTGTATGTGTGTGTTTATGAATGTATGAATGTGTGTGTGTTTATGAATGAGTGTGTGTTTGTTAATCATTCTGATACAAAAATTAAGAACACAAATACATAAGGCGAGGCATGTTTATTTGTATAGCACAGTTAATACAACAAGCAAACATTAAAAAGAGTAAAGATTAAATCCTTCAGTTGTTGCAGAAACAGAACAGTTTAACCTGGATTTAAACAATGTCAGAGAAGTCTGTCTCACATGTTCAGGAAGACTGTTCCAGATTTTTGTACCAATCTGAAATGCTGCTTCCACATGTCTAGTCCTGACTCTGGGACCAGCAGGAGACCAGTCCTTGTGCTCCTCAGAGTCCCAGCAGGAGGCCAGTCCCTGTGCTCCTCAGAGTCCCAGCAGGTGTCCAGTCCCTGTGCTCCTCAGAGTCCCAGCAGGAGTCCAGTCCCTGTGCTCCTCTGAGTCCCAGCAGGAGTCCAGTCCCTGTGCTCCTCTGAGTCCCAGCAGGAGTCCAGTCCCTGTGCTCCTCAGAGTCCCAGCAGGAGTCCAGTCCCTGTGCTCCTCAGAGTCTCAGCAGGAGGCCAGTCCCTGTGCTCCTCAGAGTCCCAGCAGGAGTCCAGTCCCTGTGCTCCTCAGAGTCCCAGCAGGAGGCCAGTCCCTGTGCTCCTCAGAGTCCCAGCAGGAGGCCAGTCCCTGTGCTCCTCAGAGTCCCAGCAGGAGTCCAGTCCCTGTGCTCCTCAGAGTCCCAGCAGGAGTCCAGTCCCTGTGCTCCTCAGAGTCCCAGCAGGAGTCCAGTCCCTGTGCTCCTCAGAGTCCCAGCAGGAGTCCAGTCCCTGTGCTCCTCAGAGTCCCAGCAGGAGTCCAGTCCCTGTGCTCCTCAGAGTCTCAGCAGGAGGCCAGTCCCTGTGCTCCTCAGAGTCCCAGCAGGAGTCCAGTCCCTGTGCTCCTCAGAGTCCCAGCAGGAGGCCAGTCCCTGTGCTCCTCAGAGTCCCAGCAGGAGGCCAGTCCCTGTGCTCCTCAGAGTCCCAGCAGGAGTCCAGTCCCTGTGCTCCTCAGAGTCCCAGCAGGAGTCCAGTCCCTGTGCTCCTCAGAGTCCCAGCAGGAGTCCAGTCCCTGTGCTCCTCAGAGTCCCAGCAGGAGTCCAGTCCCTGTGCTCCTCAGAGTCCCAGCAGGAGTCCAGTCCCTGTGCTCCTCAGAGTCCCAGCAGGAGTCCAGTCCCTGTGCTCCTCAGAGTCCCAGCAGGAGGCCAGTCCCTGTGCTCCTCAGAGTCCCAGCAGGAGTCCAGTCCCTGTGCTCCCTGATCAGCTCTGATTGGTCAGAGGCCGAGCCCCTCTGTGCACGTGCATGAGAGCCACACACCTATCTGGCCCAAAGCATCATGGGAGTTCATCCACTGCACAGAACCGGGAGGACCAGACGATGCCCAAATATGGACGAGTTCCTCTAATCTCCTGGTCCCCATGAAGTCCCATGAACTACTGAGCACAAGCCATTCATTTGAACAGGACGCCATCTTGGATCAGCGGGGCTTGTTCTTCACTCTTCACACACACAGCAGTGAACTCTGGGAGCTGCTCTTCCTCCTGTTTAATGCTCAACTCTTCCTCCTGTTTAATGCTCACCTCTTCTTCCTCCTGTTTAATGCTCACCTCTTCTTCCTCCTGTTTGGGGCTCTCCTCTTCCTCCTGTTTGGGGCTCTCCTCCTCTTCCTCCTGTTTGAGGCTCTCCTCTTCCTCCTGTTTGGGGCTCTCCTCTTCCTCCTGTTTGGGGCTCTCCTCTTCTTCCTCCTGTTTGAGGCTCTCCTCTTCCTCCTGTTTAATGCTCACCTCTTCTTCCTCCTGTTTGAGGCTCTCCTCTTCCTCCTGTTTGAGGCTCTCCTCTTCCTCCTGTTTGAGGCTCTCCTCTTCCTCCTGTTCAACAGATATTTGTGACGAGAGACAACGTCTCTGCGACTTCAGAAGAACAGTGTGTTCTGGAGCGGGTGGGTTCTGGATGGGTGGGTTCTGGAGCGGGTGGGTTCTGGAGCGGGTGGGTTCTGGAGCGGGTGGGTTCTGGAGCGGGTGGGTTCTGGAGTGGGTGGGTTCTGGAGCGGGTGGGTTCTGGAGCGGGTGGGTTCTGGAGCGGGTGGGTTCTGGAGCGGGTGGGTTCTGGAGCGGGTGGGTTCTGGAGCGGGGTGGGTTCTGGAGCGGGTGGGTTCTGGAGCGGGTGGGTTCTGGAGCGGGTGGGTTCTGGAGTGGGTGGGTTCTGGAGCGGGTGGGTTCTGGAGCGGGGTGGGTTCTGGAGCGGGTGGGTTCTGGAGCGGGTGGGTTCTGGAGCGGGTGGGTTCTGGAGCGGGTGGGTTCTGGAGCGGGTGGGTTCTGGAGCGGGGGTGGGTTCTGGAGGGTGGGTTCTGGAGTGGGTGGGTTCTGGAGCGGGTGGGTTCTGGAGCGGGGTGGGTTCTGGAGCGGGTGGGTTCTGGAGCGGGTGGGTTCTGGAGCGGGTGGGTTCTGGAGCGGGTGGGTTCTGGAGCGGGTGGGTCCAGTACATGAAGGACCGAGGACCAGACTTGATCTGAACTAAGAGAGGGGATACTTTACCAAAGTAATTCATGATAATAACACACTTGTCAAAGTTCTGTTTGTTTTTGTTTTTTTTAGAATGTCTTGCTTTACACGCCGAATTTTTATTTCTACTCCCAAAAAAAATAGAAAAACATATGATTGGTATCACTCATTATGGCAGACTTTAAGTTATCTCAACTGTTTGTATTCTGTTTGTCAACTAACTGGATGAGAACCTTGTTTTTTTTGTACTGAAGGAAATAATAAAAATAAAAAGAACAGTGTTTAGTGAACTGAAACACCACCGTCCCAGCTCCAGGTTAACCTGCGCACCTTGCAGCTGCTCAGGTCAGTGTTTAGTGAACTGAAACACCACCCCAGCTCCAGGTTAACCTGCGCACCTTGCAGCTGCTCAGGTCAGTGTTTAGTGAACTGAAACACCACCCCAGCTCCAGGTTAACCTGCGCACCTTGCAGCTGCTCAGGTCAGTGTTTAGTGAACTGAAACACCACCCCAGCTCCAGGTTAACCTGCGCACCTTGCAGCTGCTCAGGTCAGTGTTGTGGGAAACAGTTTGTGAGGCACAGACAGTATTTGAAACAGCAACAACACGTCTAACTTTACCTTTATTATATCTGACCTTCCTCAGAAACACTACGAGAAATGAGTCTTATTGTGAAATATATCTAAGCCACGCCTACTTTTGAGCATTTTGATCTATGAGTGAGGAGTGTCACTCCCGGATTCAGTTTGATCCAATGAGCAAACGCAGCAGTAGATTACGTCACGGAATCTGGACGGAAGCGGAAGAAAATATAATATATAACTACCTCTTTTTGTTTTTTTTTTTTCAGTTTTTTTTTTTATTTATTCAAAGTGTGCAAGAAACAAGTACATTTCTCAACAACGTAGACACATTGATGCACTAATATTGATCAAATAAAATAAAATACATACATACATTACATACAGGGGTCTGCTAATCGACTAATACTTTAAAACATTTTATCAATGTGATTGTTCTAATTAATTTCTTATTTTTTAGTTTTAAATTTTCAATACAGGCTAGATAGGTTTTCAGATCAGAAGCTTTAAAAGCAGAAAAGGAAGGTTTTTTTTCACAGAATTTAGTTTTATGGATGTAGTACTTTCCTAAGATCAGTATTAGATTTATAATGTAAATTTCATCAGAGGAGAATTTTTTATCATTAAATATTAGTAAAATTTGAAATTTGGAAATATTAACATTTTTATGGAATATTCCAGCCAAATAGTGTTGCACATTGGACCAAAATCGAACTATAATAGGACATTCAACAAATAAGTGTTCAATACTTTCACCATCACATTGACAAAAGGAACATTGGTTACTTAGATTAGGTAAAAAACGACAAATATTGTCTTTTACAGGGTAATATCTGTGTACAATTTTAAATAAACATTCCTTGACTTTATTTGTGATTATATATTTGTAGGGCAACAAAAAAACCTGATTCCAATATTTTCGGTTAAATGAACCCCACCTATGTTTACATACTGGATTGGCCAATTGTATAAGACTATCCCTAATATATTTGTTTGTGCACTTTTTATCTTGTAAGCTTACACCTAAAATGGAAACATCCGTGAAATGTGAGTCAATAAAATGAATACTTTGCGCTAATGTTCTTATACTTTGAGGTATTGACTTTACAACCACATCAAACTCATGCTCAGGTATTTGATCATCATACTTTTCTATGAAAACCTTATACTCATAAAAATCACCATAAGGATTTCCTTCGATGCAGGATGTAAGCATTGTTCCATAAAATACAATTGTGAGGAGAATAGTTGTGTTTGTAAAGTAAAGACCAGTACAGTAAAACCTGTTGGTGAAACTTGGCTAATTTCACAGGAAGTTTTCCAACAGCAAAGGGACAATGCAGAAGAAAATTCAGGCCTCCCAACGTTCCAAAAAAATAATTTGGGAAGATATTCCATAAACAATTTGGATTTTTTTAAAATCGTTTTATCCAATTAATTTTCAAAATCTGATTTAAAGCAGTAAAAGTTAAGACGTCCAATCCACCTTCAGCTAAAGAATTGGTGAGAACTGTTTGTTTTAATTTATGAGCTTTGTTTTTCCACAGGAATTTGAATAAGATTTTATCAAGATTAGAGCAGAGCGTTTTGGAGACATCTAGTGTTGAGAATATGTAAGAGGCTCTGGACATTCCTTCTGCCTTGCTTAACAAAACTCGACCATTAATAGAAAGATCTCTTCCCAACCAGCAATTAAATGTCTTCTTTATAGCCTATTAATGCCTAAACTTAACCAGACATTCCCATAAAATAACCCAAACCCTTAACCCTAAACTTAAAGGTCCTATATCAGGCTTTTCTTCATGTTTCACACTCAGTCCTCTGCACATGTGATACACACATATGATACACAACAATCACATGTGTGATATTAATGTGTGTGATACACAACAATCACATGTGTGATATTAATGTGTATGATACACAACAATCACATGTGTGATATTAATGTGTGTGATACACAACAATCACATGTGTGATATTAATGTGTATGATACACAACAATCACATGTGTGATATTAATGTGTGTGATACACAACAATCACATGTGTGATATTAATGTGTGTGATACACAACAATCACATGTGTGATATTAATGTGTGTGATACACAACAATCACATGTGTGATATTAATGTGTGTGATACACAACAATCACATGTGTGATATTAATGTGTATGATACACAACAATCACATGTGTGATATTAATGTGTGTGATACACAACAATCACATGTGTGATATTAATGTGTGTGATACACAACAATCACATGTGTGATATTAATGTGTGTGATACACAACAATCACATGTGTGATATTAATGTGTGTGATACACAACAATCACATGTGTGATATTAATGTGTATGATACACAACAATCACATGTGTGATATTAATGTGTGTGATACACAACAATCACATGTGTGATATTAATGTGTATGATACACAACAATCACATGTGTGTGATATTAATGTGTGTGATACACAACAATCACATGTGTGATATTAATGTGTGTGATACACAACAATCACATGTGTGTGATATTAATGTGTGTGATACACAACAATCACATGTGTGATATTAATGTGTGTGATACACAACAATCACATGTGTGATATTAATGTGTATGATACACAACAATCACATGTGTGATATTAATGTGTATGATACACAACAATCACATGTGTGATATTAATGTGTGTGATACACAACAATCACATGTGTGATATTAATGTGTGTGATACACAACAATCACATGTGTGATATTAATGTGTATGATACACAACAATCACATGTGTGATAATAATGTGTATGATACACAACAACTTAACGAAAGTCACAATGGAAGTGACCGGAGAAAACGGAAGTGACCGTAGGACTGCAATAGTCGACGGACCGGCATGTTATGGACGCTAGTGGAAGAGGATTTGAAGTTGGAAAAGTAAGTTATAGTCAGTGTTGGGCACTTTACTTTGAAAAAGTAATTAGTTATAGTTACTAGTTACTTCTCCCAAAAAGTAACTGAGTTACTAACGGAGTTACTCCACTATAAAAGTAACTAGTTACCAGTAAAAGTAACTATTGCGTTACTTTTTCGTTTTGTTCTGGAACATAATGTGCACTCGAGGTGCGCATTTTTACCTTTAAAGGACAACTCACCCTCAAATCCACTTTTTTTTGCTGATAAACGGTATAAATGAGTGTCCAATAGTGTTGTCTACATATCCTGGTCATAATCTTGTCACTTTGGTGCAAATTAGTTGAAAGTTAGACTTTCTGCCTAAAACCGTCTGTGAGGCGCCATCTGCTGGCGACCTGTATTACTACATTTGAATTTTGAATCTGGCGCCAACACTGGCACAGAAGTTGGACCTGACGTCTGAAGCAAGACCTGACGTCTGCAGCCCCCCGCCCAGAGCAATGTAAACGGCCCAGTCTCGTTCACGCCCCCTTTAGTCCTCCAGGCTACGCCCATTTAGAGGAAGATTTGAACAGGAAATGTGAGTAACGTAAGCTCCGAGGAGCGGGGGTGAGAACCACTTTAACCTCAGTGAGTCTGAAATAGTGCCAATATTTCCATCTAGAAAAGGCTGTTTTGCTGCTGAAGTCTTCCTCACTCTCCATCTCTCTCTGTGCTGTAAGCACTAAACACCAACACCCGCCACTGTGAATGTGGAAACACCGGTGAAGCACTGACTTCAGACCAATCAGATGAACATATATATTGTAATACTCCCAGGTAATGAATGCTCCAACAGTGCTCTTCAAGATGCTTTTATTGACAAGGTGACCGAACAAGCTGCTGTTAGCCACAGCTCACGCTTAACTCACACATTTTCAACACACACTGCCGTCGTGTCAACTCGTGGGGAAACCCCCCACCTCTGGAAAACTCTCTCATAACCCGAGCGCCCCCCTGTGGTAGTAAACCGATAACACAGAACTATTACACAGCTCCCCCCTTTAAAAGTCCCTTGCCCTCAAGGGGACATAACAAAATCAGCAAAACGTGGGGGTCTATGCCGGATTCTCCGTGTTCTGACGGGACTGGACCCACAGATAGTTCCTGCCACAGCTGGTGGCTGGGATGGAGCATTAGAGGAAGAGAAAGAGGGATTCTGGCTAGCTAAATGCCTTGGGCTGCTTTGTGGGCATAGCCGCTGTTCAAATTAAGGTACTGTCTGACCCCTGTATGGTGCGAGCCTGTCCCGGTGAAGAACTACCTTCCTGCCTCGAGGGGGAACCTGTACTCTGTAGACCACCTCCCCCACCTGCTCTAACACACGACAAGGACCATCCCAGTGGCTATCTAGTTTAGGGCAGCGTCCTTTCTTTCTTTTCGGAGTGTAAACCCAAACTAAGTCCCCAGTACTGAAGTCTTTACCTTTACTTCTCACATCATAGTTCCTTTTCTGTCTCATACCAGCTTTTTCCAACTGGTCTCGAGCAAAAGCATGAGCCGACTCCATTCTATCTTGTAGTTTTCTGGCATACTCTGGTCCCGGCACGTCCTCCAGATCCCCTGGGGGACGTCCATAAGCCAAAGCTGCCGGAGTCCGTATCTCTCTGCCCAGCATCAACAGAGCCGGGGTACAGTTAGTGGAGTTCTGAACAGCAGATCGATAGGCCATCAGAACAAGGGGAATGTGTTTATCCCAGTCACGCTGGTGAGCTGCAGTGAGGATTGCCAATTGCTGCTGCATAGTGCGGTTTAAACGCTCCACTAAGCCGTCGCTCTGTGGATGCAATGGTGTGGTACAGGTTTTCTGCAAGTTCAGCCGGTCACAGAGGGCTGCAAAGACACGTGACTCAAAATTTCTGCCCTGGTCACTATGAATGATGTCTGGGGTACCAAAACGGCTGAACATGCCCTCCAGCAGTGTATCTGCCACTGTCTCTGCTTCCTGGTCTGGCAGGGCATAGGCCTCGGGCCACTTTGTGAAATAGTCCATTGCACACATCACATATTTATTTCCCTGATCTGAGACTGGGAAAGGGCCCATAATGTCTACAGCTACCCTCTCCATGGGCGCACCAACTGCTTGTTGCTGCAGGGGGGCATGGGACTGGTCCTGAGGCCCCTTGTAGGCAGCACACTCATCACACCGACGACAAAAGTCCTCGACATCACGACGGTGCTGGCCCCAATAATATTCCTGACGCAAGCGATACAGTGTCTTAGTTGTCCCAAAATGACCCGAGCCAGCCCCCCCATGACATGCCCCCAGCACACCATCTCTCAGGGCCTTGGGCACCACAATTTGCCACCTCTCCTCCCCAGTCGCTGGTTCCTTCCATCCCCGCTGTAGTACTCCCTCCAAAACGCGAAGTGTTTTGAACTTACTCCATAGGCTCTTAGTAGCCACTGAAAGCCCCATAACACCCTCCCAGGAGGGTCTCTCACCCCTAATTACCCACTGGCGCACTGGGCGCAAGTCACTGTCCTTTCCTTGTTCAGAGGCCCAATCAGGACTACCCTCTACCTCTACAGAGCAGCAAGCGGGCTCAGCCACGGCAGCCTCCCCTCGCAGTTCCTCCTCTCTGGCATCTCTCCGGTCACAGTAGCCACACCCGGTTGATGCACACGGACGCCGAGACAGGGCGTCAGCATTAGCATGTTGTGTTCCAGGGCGATGCACAATCTCGAAGTGAAACAACTGCAGCTCCTCCAGCCAGCGCGCCACCTGGCCCTCTGGTTCCCTGAAAGACATCAACCACCGCAAAGCTGCATGGTCTGTTCTGACAGTGAATGGCACACACACAAGTAATATTTAAAATGCCGGACAGCTAACACTACAGCTAACAGTTCACGTCTTGTTACACAGTAGCGCCTCTCACTTTTGTTAAACAACCGGCTAAAATAGGCTACAACGCGTTCACCTTCAGGGCCGGTCTGTGACAGCACAGCCCCCACTCCAGCATCACTAGCATCAGTGTCAAGTGTGAAAGGCAACGTGGGGTCTGGTGGGGTGAGAACAGGTGCATTAATCAGGGCCTGTTTGAGAGTAATGAATGATTCCTGGCAGTCAGCTGTCCAGGTGAAAGAATGATTTTTCTGGAGGAGGCGAAATAGAGGAGCCCCAATACAGGAAAACCCCCTAACAAACCTTCTATAATAAGAGGCCAGCCCCAAGAAACTTTTGAGCTGCTTCTGATTTCCTGGGGAGGGCCAGTCTCTGATAGCCTGGATCTTTTCCTGGAGCGTGCCAATGCCCTCACCATCGACTTTGTGGCCCAGAAACTCCACCTCCCTCCGCATGAAGTGGCACTTATCCGGGTGAAGCTTTAATCCGGCTGTCGCAATCCTACCAAGCACCAACCGCAGAGAGTCTAGGGCCGCTCGGAAAGACTTTCCATGGACCAGGACATCATCCAGATACACCAGGCACTCCTGTCGGGGAACATTAGCTAGAACACAGTCCATAAGTCTCTCAAATGTCCCCGGAGTATTACAAAGCCCAAAACTTAGAACTTTGAACTGCCAGTGGCCCCTGCCTGTGCTGAATGCGGTCTTTGGCCTTGAGTGGTGGACCTGCATCAGTGAGCACAGAAGTGCAGCAAGTGGGCAAGACTGGACTAACATTGCTGCGGGGTGAAATAAGCTGTACAACCCGCCCCTGAGGGAGAACCATTATGCCTGCCCCCAAGTCCAATACACACCCAATAAACCTGAGGAAGTCCACGCCCAGGACACATGGGTCTTTAACGTCAGCGACCCAGGCCTGGAATGTCACACAATTGCCCCCAATAGCAAAAACAAAAGTCCCACGCCCTTTCATGGCGACCGTCTGTCCAGTAACCGTTCGCAATTTTACCGAAGTTGACTCCAAAACTGTCCCTGCGGGAACAACGTCGGGTCTCACAAATGTAGCTGTAGATCCTGTATCACAAAGCGCTGGGCAGGAAACATTCCAAATCAGCACAGGTATATAGCAACGGAAACCCACCTCTGTCCAGCCCACTGTCTCCACAGCATCTGCATGAGGGAATGTAACGCTGTCTCCCCCTTCAGGGAAGAACAGCTGCTCCCGGTCGACGGTGGACAGGGCCTGTGTCTCCCGGGCTACACAGACCCTCTCTCGTTTCCCCGTTGACCTTTTGCCTCCGGGCAGCGACGGAGAGTGTGGCCGGGCTTGCCACACCCCCAGCAGGAGGGTGGAAGGTTTGATGGGGACTGCGTGTCTGCACCTCTCGGTCTCACAGCGAGGTTCTTCACAGCATGGATCAGCTCCTCCGCCCAAGCGGGTTTATACTCGGGCTCCACCTTAGTTGCAGCAGTGACCATAAGTTCAGTACACTTTGAGGCACCAAATGCAGTCTCTCTCTCCAGAGCTAACTCCAGCGCCTGGCTCAGCGACACCGGATGGATAAGCTGAACGTGTAACCGCAGTTCAACTGGGGTCAGGGCATGCACAAACTGGTCACGCACAAGCTCACTCTGGATCACACTTGGCAAAGTTGAATATGCACGTCTGCCCAGGCTCTCAATCTCATGCGCCAGAGAGCGAAGGGACTCACCCGGCCGCCTCACTCGGTTCTTGAACTCACAGCGCAGGGAGTCTTTTAAATTGAGCACTCCAAAACGCCTCTGCAGAGCTCCCACCAGCATAGCATAGTCCTGTCTCTCATCTGGAGACAGAAGCAACAAACAGGCAGCCGCCTCTTCAGTCAGGGATAAAGCCAATTGCACTGCCTTCATCTGGCCCGACCAGCCCGCTGCCGCAGCCAATAGTTCAAACTGGGCCAGATACGCCTCCAGATTCCCACTGCCCGAGAATTTCAGAGTCATTGAGCCTGTTGCAATGAGCGGACGCGCGCCGCCATCTTTGTTCACATCCAGACTCGGCTCGCGTGCCCCCGCTGCTGTATCCCAGCGCCGGGAATCGGAAAAGTCCGGGTAACTGGACATAAGGTTCTCTGGCCGCACCTCTGAGCAAGCTGGCATCTCAATAGAACACTCGTCAGCCTCTTTCTTCACCTGTAGCCGCGCACCGTCCATGGGAAACATCTTCACTCTCAGTTTCAAAGCGATGAGGACGAATCTCGAACTTCTGACACCAATGTAATACTCCCAGGTAATGAATGCTCCAACAGTGCTCTTCAAGATGCTTTTATTGACAAGGTGACCGAACAAGCTGCTGTTAGCCACAGCTCACGCTTAACTCACACATTTTCAACACACACTGCCGTCGTGTCAACTCGTGGGGAAACCCCCCACCTCTGGAAAACTCTCTCATAACCCGAGCGCCCCCCTGTGGTAGTAAACCGATAACACAGAACTATTACAATATCATATAAATCAAGTGGACAATTTGTTTGGCTACAGCAAAATATGTTTCATGCCCGCATTGTTTGTTCATACAAAACGCAAAACTATGAGTTATGGGTCTTACCTTATAAATGACCTGCACAGGCCACTTCAGTTCAGACCCGTTCTGTGTTTAAGTCCAGATAATAGTTTGAGCGTAGATATGTAATCCTCCATTTGGAAATGAGTTTTAAAAAGTAAAACAAAACGCGTGTGTCCTCCGTAAACTACTCTGTTTTGCTAGGTGCAGCCGGGTGCATCCAATTTCTAAAATCAACCGTCTTACACTTCATCTCTCTTTCTTATCATTCCTATAGTAATTGAAAAATTACCGTAAGTGCATTTTAAATTATTTTAAAATGTGTTATTTGTATGTTAGCCAAACCTGTAGCAGCCCTTAGCAGATAAACCAGGAAGAGAAAGGAGCTTTCTGATGGAATTGTATGCAGCCTTCTGCGCTCACATGCGCTCCTCTGTGGCTGACCTCACGGTGATAGAAGCTGTGGTTGAGCGCGACTAAGACCCATATTTGTTTCAAAAACACAATTTATGAGCCATCTTCTCAACTGTAGACATGTTGATTGTAAAGAAATATGTTTTACATCAGCCAATAATTGCTGAGAGGTTTTCTCATCCTCCCTTCTCTCATGACAACACGCGCACGAGTCCTATCACGAAGTAAAAAGAGAAGTTCATTGTGCTTCTTGAGTAACGCGCAGTAACGGGATGTCGGAAATGATAACGGTGTTATAGTTACAGTCAAAGTAATTAGTTAGATTACTCGTTACTGAAAAAAAGTAACGACGTTAGTAACGCCGTTACTAGTAACGCCGTTATTCCCATCACTGGTTATAGTAAGATATTGCTTTGCTTTGTAACCATGGTCGATGTCACTTTCTAACTGGCATAAATAATCACTATTGTTAGGTTCAACTTGTACCGCTGTAACTTGCCATCCATGACTTGGGCAGTGCGCTAATGTTACAAAGTTTAATGCAGCAACGTGCATTGGACCTTCGTGACATGATCAGTAAATAATGAAAACTAATGATCTGTAAAGTGTCCCACTTTACAGATTACGATGTATTGTCCTTTTTGCGGTTCGGGAATAAACCCCGAAACGACATTCTGTAGTTCGTGTGGAAAGAATATGACATTCCTGCGTGATGTCCAAAAACCAAGCACAAGTCAGAGTAATGTTACAATTTTGCTATATGTAACTTGAGACATATGTGTTCTATAACTGTCTCAGATTTCTTATTTATTCTTAAATTCGCTTTAATAAGAGTTGATTGCTTCTGTTTGATGCAGGAGGCATAAAAGAAGAGGGTGCACTGGAGTCATTCCGGAATTTCACGATATCAAAAGAGAAGGAGAGGGAATTAAGTTTCAAAAAGAAAAAAGAACCGCTGAAAGAAAACCTTTGTGTTTGTACGTTAATGAGCTTGTTCGTAGTGTGTAATATAAATGTCAGTGGGGCTGCTTTACAGAAGCCTTCTTCTGTTGTTTCTCTGTAGATTTCGGTAGGCCTTATGCGACTGAAAGATGGATTCTTGAGTCCTATGAGAGGAATGACACTCCCTTTCACTCAAACCAAGCTCAGATGCCAAAGAATTGCAAAATGCGGCACTGCAAAAATTGAAGGCCTTCAACAAAAATCTTACCTGTTGGTACCAAGATAGTAAATATACCAGGAACAAACACCCCATTCTCTGTAAAAGACTACAAGGAGGCAGTTGGGAAAACGTACCAACGCATCAGTGTACATTTGTACAGTTGAAGATTTCATGACCTGTTGTGAGTTAACCCGAGACTAATTGCCAACTTGGAGGAGCACTCTGGTATTGGTTCATTGATTTGATATAATTGTCCATATCTGATCTGGTATTTCACAGCTCAGGAGGCCACCGCTGACAGAGCAGCCATCTTCCTGTGGACTCACCCCCTGCAGAGGATCAGAGGGACTGGTGCTGTGAGCGTTGGTGGCAGCTCTCATTGCCACCCCCCTGACCCAGAAATGGACAATAAAGGGCTTGAAAATGAATGAATGAAAATGAAAGGAGGCCACCACAGATTCCGAGGAGTCCGATTCAGAGGTGATCATCATGAGCAGTAGTGAGACGGAGTTCAATACAGTGGTATATATATAATGTTTTTTTCCCATGCTACACACTGCTCATATTTCAAAACAGACATTTTAATGTTTGCATCTTCCAATTAAACATTTTGAAATGACCATTCCCTCTAATGTGTATCACGTACCATACTGAATGCCAGAATAGTACAATCAAATATGATTATATGACGGGTCCGGGTTCGATTCCCACCTGGACGGGGCCTTTCTGTATGGAGTTTGCATGTTCTCCCTGTGTCTGTAGGTTTCCTCCGGGTACTCTGGTTTCCCCTACCACTAAAAACATGTACAATAGGCCAGGATGAATGAGAGTACGCATGGGGGACAACGGATGCAAATTATCCCAAGGCTATAATCCGGTGTGGTGTTTACATGCATGAGACCCATGTATGTTCATTAACAGCACTGTCCTGACTAAATAAACCCACAAATAAAATACATTATTTCTGACATAGTTTGGTTTATGTAATCTGAAGTACTACACTAAAACTTGTTTTTATTCTCCCCAGATATCGGAACCTGCCTTGAACAGTACAAGCGATGATCAACAATCGCACACTGATTTAACAGCTCTGGTAATGTGTAGTTCCTAAACATTGTGTGTTGTTACCTAGTAACGTTATGTTTCATGTTGCACGATTGAACTGAAAAAAAATATTGTGTGTAAACCTGTTCACTAACAATGGCAATTGCTAGTGATGTTATAAAATATAACAAAAAACTAATGTTCTTCTGCACAACTATTTATGTTACACTGATTTAAGGTCTACGTGATGTAGAAAACAAATGCTATAATTTGTAAATTGACTGTAATAAGTATTTTTGCTAACGTCATGTTTTGTGGATTAGAACTTGCCTTCCAACTCACAAATGGACCAAGGAACAGCAGTGAATGTGATGGAACTTGAAAACCTAACCTAAAATCTACTTGAAATGACTGGAATTTGAAGAACTATTTGTTGAAATGGGGGCTAGAATAAATATCACCTAAAATAATGGAAAGATCAAAGTGAAAATGCACCTAACCATGCTAGGGGGTTAACCACATTATCATGCTGCTGTTGTATTTTAGATTTAAAGCCGGGCTCGCCAGTTTGCAGTTTTTGACAGCTCTACAGCAGCATCCCACGATTCTGACCCATGTCCTCTGCCACACGAATAAGAGATTAACTGCTAAGGAGGTTGAACATCTGTTCAAACCTGAGTTGAGCCCAGATGGAAGCAACAGGAAGGTCCTGGAGAATCAATCAATGAGCTACTGGGCAGACTACCTACTTGATTGTGAAGGTTGATATAATTTTATTTACACAGTCTGATCAGTACTGCTGTATGTTTTCATTCAGTTGATTTTTTATACCTGTTAATTTTAGAACAAGACAGTTCGGTGTCTCTTGAGGAGCTCTTCATGTTTGCCACAGGTGTACCATGCGTGCCTCCAGCAGGAATTGATCTAACTCCACGCCTCGAGTTTCTCACCAGTTCGAAATTTCCAATGGCAAATACATGTTCCAATACTTTAAAGCTGCCTCTGCTGCATTGCTACAGTGCCTTTAAAACCAACATGAACTTTGGGATAAAGAATTCCCCTGGATTTGGATGTCATTGCCATAAGATTGTCGTATCTCACTAGGCTATGCTGTGCTCAATCAGTTGTTGGCCACTTAAAACAAACTTACAAAGCCAGACAACGGGCAAGTTGCACTGTTTTACATTGTTACTGCATTAACGGCAATGGCCACATGTTCAGGCGAGTGTTTCCAAACATTTCATTGTCATTGAAACTACCTTTTATTTGTTGGACGCAACTAGCACTATGCTTTGTTATAGTTATCAGCACTTCAAAAGTTGCCTGCCCAACTTCTTATCTTTTTTTTACTCTTATTAAAAGGCCAATGTGTTAATTTTAACTTGGTGTGTTCTTTGTATGACAAATACAGCTGTAGTGTGTTTTGTAATTTTATTGAAATTTACATCAAAACCTGAACCGTCAGCTCATTACAAATGAACAGAATGTTCCACCTCCATTCCACAACTGTATGCACAACACCCCCCCCGCCCCATCAACAAAAGCTTATCAGAAAATAACACTACAGTTAACATTTAAGTTTTAATCCTCCATCCTTTAACTTCCAAAATGGTTCCTTGGATAGTAGAAGTGGTTTTACAAACCAGCCAAGTCCTTCAGAATGATGTAGTTCTCTACAGCACATTCCCACTGCAGAGGAGTCGTCAGACCTCTCTGTTGTTGCAGTTCATCTCTGGGAGTTGCTAGTGGGGGAAGTGGGCTGTGTAAGTGGTCAAGCATTTGTGAAGATGTTAGGAATCCACAGTTCCTCCCATGAAACCTAGGAACAGAATAAGCAAGCATCCAATCGAAGCTTTGATTTAATATTTTAGTTTTTGTTTTATGGTAATTCTACCACTTTGTTTTAATGAATTCCATGCTTACATTTGAACAAAGAAAACAGTGACTAATAGGATTGCTGTCATACATTATAGGAACATTTTACAATGACATTGATACTGTAGTGTCCTATCATGAATTCACTGTTTTATGGACACCTATTTAATATAATTTTTCCCAGCTTAAATATGATCATGTCATTCTCACCTTTGAGGCACATGATACATTGCCTCTGGTTTACCAGATGGACATCTGGACTGATAGTGTGAGTGTTCCAGAGCCGCTTGTTGAAAACTCTCAGTGGTAGCGCTCAACGGTTTGAAGACTCACCACAAAATGGACAAAACATATCCTGGTGACAAACACAAGCACAACTTAGCACTTACATCTGACTTAAAATAACTACTAATTAATCTGTCATTGATCCTCTTACGCAGCTTTAATATTATCCATGGAAAGCTGTACTATTCTATATATTGTGCATCCACTACTACATAGAAAACTTGACATTCGCGGGCAGGAAAATAACTACAACGAAGTATTATGAACCTAACAATAGTGATTATTTATGCCAGTTAGAAAGTGACATCGACCATGGTTACAAAGCAAAGCAATATCTTACTATAACTTACTTTTCCAACTTCAAATCCTCTTCCACTAGCGTCCATAACATGCCGGTCCGTCGACTATTGCAGTCCTACGGTCACTTCCGTTTTCTCCGGTCACTTCCGTTGTGACTTTCGTTAAGTTGTTGGGTTGTGTTTTCGTTAAGTTGTTGTGTTGTGTTTTCGTTAAGTTGTTGTGACTTTCGTTAAGTTGTTGTGTTGTGTTGTGGCTCAAAGTTGTTGTGTTGTGGCGTTTGTATTTGTTTTAGCATTTGTATTTGTTGTGACCCCTCTCGGCCACCGTATATGATACACCACACAACAATCAAAGCTTGTGAGATTTTTTTTTTTTTTTTTTTTTTTTATTAAACATTTACAAACAACAAGGCACAAAACCATTCAAATCTTTTCAAGGCAAATTCGGTTGAGTAGAAAAATAATCTATAAACAGTGTAATATGAAGGCAAGTTGAAAATAAAAAATAAATAACATATAAGAAAGAAAAATAACTAAAATAGATAAATAAATAAAAGAAATATATATATTATGATTGTTAATCACATTGACTATAATAGTAAAATAAATAATAATAAAAAAAAAAAAAAAAAGATTTAAGGGTCAGTTAATTTGTATTGTTTTATTTGATTCAGAAGCTCTATTGCTTTGTTTAATTTCATAACTTTTAAGGATTTGCAATATATATTAAAGTCATTAATAAAACCCCTAAAAGCAGGAGGAGATTTGAAAAATTTGGATTTATGAATATAGTGTTTTGCTAGTATGAGGATTGCGTTGACCAGCAGGTTTTCTAATTTGCTCTCCAAAACCATTCCATATAAAATATCAACATATGACGTTAATTTAACTGATACATTCTTTTTTTCCAACCACTCTTCAATCTGATTCCAAAAAACTGTAACAAATTTACAGTCAAAAAAAATGTGACGAGTGGTTTCTACTTCAATTTTACAAAAGGTACATTCATTACTCTCAAAGTTAAATCTTTGTCGTAAAAATTCACTTGACGGATATATGTTGTTAAGAAGTTTGAAATGAATTTCTTTGGACTTAGGAAGAATAGGATACCTCAGATATTCTGTTAGTAATTTCTTGACTTTAAATGGCTCGTATTCTTTAAGATCTTGAATTCGGCTGTATTGTTTCGAATAAAGCTCACTAGTGAGTACTTGTCTAATAAATCTGTTATTACATTTTTTGTCAAAAAAATTTAGATCGTCTATGAAAAAAATTGGTAGCCTAGAGATTGAATTGGAATGAACGACAATCTCTCTAGCCAACAGCAAGAATGGTTTTGGAATTGCATTAATAAGACAGAAAAATTGTTTTGGGTGACAAAAAAAATTCCATTTCATGCTAAAGTCATTATATGAGAGCAGGTTACCATTTAAGTCCATCAAATCAAAAATGCACCAAACATTTTTGTCCATCCAGTCCTTGTAATACATAGATTTGTTCCTGTGAAGAATGTATCTGTTGTTCCAAAGTGAAGTCGTGTGAGGAGTGAAATTATGTTTGTACAACATCTTCCAATAAAAGAGAACCTGCTGGTGAAAACTAGACAACTTAATATTACGTTTTCTGACCTCAAAATCACATTTTAACAGAAACTGTAACCCACCACAAGATGAAAAAATATTATTGGGGAATATATTCCAAAAGTTTTCTGGATTTTTCAGAAATGATTTTAGCCAATTATTTTTGATTGTTCCATTCATACATTCATAATCGATAGCCTTAAGGCCACCATGTTCATAATCCTGAAGCAAAACCGCTTTTTTTAAGTAGTGCGTTTTGTTGTTCCAAATAAAGTTGAAATTTAGTTGATTTATAGCTTTGACAAATGATGGCTCCAAAGCTAAAAAGTATGTAGGATGAAGGATTCTAGAAATACCATCGACCTTTGTAAGCAAGATGCGACCAAAAATAGTAAGATCCCTTTGTAACCAAAGATTAAAAATATTCTTACATTTTGCAAGTTTTTCTTCAAAATTTTCCTGATGTCTCTCTTTTGGACTTTTAGTTATATTTATTCCTAAATATTTTATGTTTTGTTTGACTTTGATTCCATGTATAGAGTTATGGGGCACACATTTGAGTGCTAAAAGTTCGCATTTATCCAAATTTAGAAATAGACCTGAAGCTTTGGAGAACACCTCGATTGCTTGTAATGCTGTGGGTATTTGTTTGTCATCTTTCAGAAAAAGAGTGGTATCATCAGCGTATTGACTAATAATGAGTTCCTGACCAAAAACTTCAATTCCTTTCAAAGTCTCAATACTTTTTAGATGGATTGAAAGCAATTCTGCTGCTAAGATAAACAAACCAGGACTGCAAGGACAGCCCTGAATAATACCTTTATTTATATCAAATCGACCTGTTGAACCATAAGATAATGCTACTGAGCTATTTCTATCTTTATAAAATACTTGCATGGTGTTAATAAATTTAGGTCCATAACCAAAGGTTTGTAAAGCTTGTGTTAAGAAAGGGTGCTCTAAGTTATCAAAAGCTTTTTTGAAATCTAAGAAAAGCAGCAAGCTATTGTCATCATTGATAAATTCTTCATAATCGATTAGATCAAGCACTAGACGAATGTTGTCATGTATTGATCGGTTACTCATGAATCCTGTCTGAGTCATGCTGATGATCTCGGGGAGTGTATCTTTTAGTCTTGAAGAATATATATGAGAAAATATTTTATAGTCATTGTTCAGGAGTGTAATGGGTCTGAGATTGTCTATAAGGTTTTTATCCTTACCAGGTTTTGGTATAAGCACTATTACTCCTTGTTTCATTGTTGGTGGAAGGTTTTGTTTTTCAATTGATTCTCTAAATACTTCCAGCAACATTTCTCTTAACTCATTCCAAAAATGTTTATAAAAGTTTGAAGTCAGGCCATCAGAACCTGGGGACTTGTTGAGTTTTAGTTTCTGAACAGCTTTATCTAATTCATTTAGAGATATGTTAGAGTCACAGAGTTTGATAGATTCATTTTTTAGTTTAGGAGTGTTATATTTTTTGATTTCATTAAAAAAAGAAACTGCGTCTGTTGATGAAAAACCAGATCTGTATAAAACAGAATAGAATGAAGAAATTTCTTCTGCTATTAGTTTGGGGTCTGAACATTCTATACCATTTATTATTAATGAATTGATTTCATTTTTTCTTTGCCGGCCTTTTTCTAATTTGTAGAAGTATGATGAGTTTTTTTCCGCTTCTTCGATCCATTTAGCTTTAGATCTAATGAAAGCACCCTTTGCTTTATTTTCATAGAATTGGTCTAATTGATTTTGGAATTCAAGATGCTTCTGAGTTTGTTCATTTGATGGATATGTAATATTACATAGAACGTTTATTTTGATGACCAGATCGTTTTCTTTTTTATTCCTTAATTCAGCAAGTTTTTTGCTATAACTTATTGCAAATTGTCTTATTTTGTATTTCAAAAATTCCCATTTTCCACAGTGTGTAGCAATATCATTATCATTTTTAATTTCCTTAATCAATGCACTCACTGTTTGACAAAACTCTTCATCCAATAGTAGAGATGAGTTAAATTTCCAGAAACCCTTGTTTCTTTTTAAGGAGACTTGAGGTTTCATTTCCAGAGTAATGAGAGAATGATCTGTCATTGGCGCCGAATCCATTGCCACATTTGATATGATGTGGCTTAAGTTGTTGTTAACTAGCCATAAATCAATTCTAGATTTTGCACCTCCATTGGGTTTGAACCAGGAAAACTGCTGTGTATCTCCATAAGTTTCTCTCCAGATATCACTTAGATTTAAATCATTGCAAATGGTTTGAATTAGTGTATTATAGTGATTTTTATCATATTTACTTGGCCAACGATCTAACCATTCATCAGGCACACAGTTAAAATCCCCTCCTATAATAATTGCTTCAGTTGGATAATCTCTTTTTTGTTCTAAAATAGTGTCAGCAACTTTAGAAAGCAGTTCCTTATTTTGGGAAGGGGAATTGTAACCATAGATATTTGCAATAATCATGAAAGTGCTGTCAATGTTCATAACTATGACAATCCAATGCCCATGTTCATCTTTTTTGATTGATGTTAGTGAGCCTGTACAGTTATTTAATAAAATGGCTACTCCAGCTGACTTTGAGGTACCATGACTATAGTATATTTTTTCCCCCCATTGATTGTTCCAAAAATGTTCATCCGTAGATGTGGAGTGTGTTTCCTGCAAGAAGGTAAAATGAGCTTTTTGATTTTTACAGAATAAGAAAATGGCTTTTCTCTTGACCCTATCTTGTAAACCTCTAGTGTTTAAGGAAGAAAATAAAAGAAATGACTTTTAAAGTCCAACATAAATTAAAAAAATAACAAAAATATAGAAATAACAATATTAGGTTGAAAAAATATTAGCTTAAGTAACACGCTAGTACCACTAAAAAAAACGGTAGCTTTTAACGGTTAGCAGAACAGCAAACTTCAAGTAACAAGAGTCATTTTTCGGATTTACCCAAGTGTAAAAAATAGTTCAGAGTATCATCTTCACTCAGCAGCCGTAACCCGTTTCCCTTCCACATACGCGTAGGGACCTTTGAAGCCCGCCTTCTTCCCCTCCTTCCTCGCCTTGGCGATGATGGGCCACACAGCATCCCGAGCCAGCTTGTCCTCCTTTATCATGTCCTCCACGAAGTGTATTTTCAGCTCCTCACAGATCTTATGCTTGTTTGTCGCTCTCCATACGTGGTCCCGGTCAACTCGCTTGACAAACTGCATTATAAACTTGACGTGGCTTGTTGTCAAATTTTCTCCCTAGCCGATGAACCGTATCCACAGCCTCTTCCATCTTTGGGGCAAGTTGTGGTGAAATGCGGCATAAGAGATTGATGACATCCTGCCTTACATTTTCACCTTCTCTTTCCCTCAGCCCGTTAATTCGGAGATTCCACCTGCGCTTGTATCTTTCAACACCTTTGACTCTCTCACGCAGCTCATTGTTTTCCCGGGTTAGCGCTGCCATTGCACTTTTCATCTCGGCCGTTTGTTTTTTGCACTCCTCTATCTCTGTCATATTGAAAGCAATGCTCTCACTGTGTTCTTTGATTATAGTAGTCATGTCATCAAGCTTCTTGTCTTGTTTGTCAAAACGCTCAATAAGAGACTGCAGAGAGGCTTGAATGGCCATCAGCAGGGAAGTGTTTGAAAGTTCTGGCTCAGTGTCCATCTCACCGGTTTTCACTTTCTTCGTCTCACTCTTATTCGGAGTTGTTGGCGGGCGTTTGGCGGTGCCTTCTTTTCCGGCTTTTTTCTGAGTATTACCATCCATCTTCCCAGTGAAAATAGTCAGCGTTAATTGATGGTGAAGCTGGCGGGTGTTCGTATTGGCAAACCCCGAAAATTAAAGATTATTTTAAAAAGTTTGTGTCAGCTAACCGCAGTGCGTCCACTCAGACCGCCATCTTCCTCCCTCCCAAAGCTTGTGAGATTAGAGCCATCTCTTGTTTAGAGGTGACGTCACCTCGACTCAAACGAGCTGATCCAGAGTCTGCTCCTCCCCCCGCCCTCAAGCCCCCCCCCCCCCGCCCTCACCCGCCCCGGGGTCATGCGCGTCATCAGTGTGGTTTTCGTCTCTGAAGTGGACCCGTGCGTTTCTGTGCCTCACGCTGGGGAAGGACACAGATTGTTCTCTTACAAAAGATAGAATCAATGAATAAACTACTGTGGGCTTGTGTATGAGGCCAAATAGCTGTAATCATGTTTAAAGCAGAGAAAAGTCAAAAACCCTGATATGGGCCCTTTAACAATCTTAATCAGAGCCTAAACTTAACCAGTCATTTAAGGACATATTAAACTTTTTGACATGCGCAAACTGAACTTCCGGATGAATCCGGTTTCCGGGACGAATACGGGAGTGACAAGTAGAACTCTCTCAACGGCCCATGGTGCGGCCCATGGTGCGGCCCATGGTGCGGCCCATGGTGCGGCCCATGGATGACTTTCACGTGACGTCACATCCGGTGAAAAAAGGCTCGGCTTACCGGAGGTCGGCCATGCTGGTGGTGCAGCTGCTGTAGCTGTAGGAAGTAGGACCACACTCTCTAATGTCACATTAGAATCTTTCAAGCGTCATTAAAGTTCTTTGAAGCAATGCCAGACGACTGTGTCGTGTTTCATTGTGCTAACAGCTAACACCTAACAGCTAACAGCTAACAGCTAACAGCTAACAGCGTCACAAGGACACATTTAGTTGTTATCGTTTCCTGGACTTATTTGGTTTACGTTTTTGCAGATTTGAAATCCATCTCGCAAATTGGAATCTAGGGCACTTGTTTGACATAGGTTGGCGTGACCCACTTGCTCTTCTCCTGGGTACAGGGATCTGAACCCTCCTTCTCCTGCAAACAGCTTCATGAAGGCCAGCCATGCTGCAGCCAACATAATGTTTCCATTATTCTCAGCCACAAACCAAGTTCTCAGTGGTGTTTCTCGCGCTCTCTGGGACTGGTTGATTTAAAAAGAATAAAACAACAATCCGCAAACAGCATTTGTAGATACAAGACATGACGCGCTTGGAGTCATAAACATTAAACTACAAAGTTAAACTCAAAAATGACTGATACATTATCTTTATTACTTACCCAAGCAAAAACAACTAACTCGTCAACACAACTTGTCTGAAGCTTGTTCACCCTCACACAAAATATTTGTAAGGCATCCGAGATCCTCCAGGTTCTGCGCAGTGGACGAGATCCCATGATGCTTTGCTCCAAACACATATGTCTCTCATGCACGTGCGCAGAGGGGCTGTGTTCTGACCAATCACAGGGCAGCCTTCTGACCAATCACAGGGCAGCCTTCTGACCAATCACAGGGCAGCCTTCTGACCAATCACAGGGCAGCCTTCTGACCAATCAAAGCGGGAGGAAAACAACAGAGTTTGTTTCACTAAAGTGTGGCTTTATAGAGACGTTCAATCAATATCCACCTCCTTTATGAAAGCTGCAGGTTCTCAGTCAGGCTCTCTGTCAGGCTCTCAGTCAGGCTCTCTGTCAGGCTCTCAGTCAGGCTCTCAGTCAGGCTCTCAGTCAGGCTCTCAGTCAGGCTCTCAGTCAGGCTCTCTGTCAGGCTCTTAGTCAGGCTCTCTGTCAGGCTCTTAGTCAGGCTCTCAGTCAGGCTCTCAGTCAGGCTCTCTGTCAGGCTCTTAGTCAGGCTCTCAGTCAGGCTCTTAGTCAGGCTCTCTGTCAGGCTCTCTGTCAGGCTCTTAGTCAGGCTCTCTGTCAGGCTCTTAGTCAGGCTCTCAGTCAGGCTCTTAGTCAGGCTCTCAGTCAGGCTCTTAGTCAGGCTCTCTGTCAGGCTCTCAGTCAGGCTCTCTGTCAGGCTCTCTGTCAGGCTCTCTGTCAGGCTCTCAGTCAGGCTCTCTGTCAGGCTCTCTGTCAGGCTCTCAGTCAGGCTCTCTGTCAGGCTCTCTGTCAGGCTCTCTGTCAGGCTCTCTGTCAGGCTCTCTGTCAGGCTCTCTGTCAGGCTCTCTGTCAGGTTCTCAGTCAGGTTCTCAGTCAGGCTCTCTGTCAGGCTCTCTGTCAGGTTCTCAGTCAGGCTCTCAGTCAGGTTCTCTGTCAGGCTCTCTGTCAGGCTCTCAGTCAGGCTCTCAGTCAGGCTCTCTGTCAGGCTCTCTGTCAGGCTCTCTGTCAGCTGAGGTCTGTTTTCTGGGTAACGGGGTTCAGTCCTGTGCACTTTGGTGGGACAGCTATAAGCTAGTTTAGCCCGATCCAGATAAATATAGATCCACTGTGTCCCTGAACACTGTAAACATGTGTGTGACGCGTTTCCTTAGTTTGACTTCTTTCAGTGGATAGTTGCCAAGTCAAATGGTCATCAATATTTCTTAATAATGTTGGGTCGTAGAGTTGGCATCTCCCAGTGAAAAATGGAGATAGAGACGTTAGAATCATTTTTATCTTATTCAACCTAACAATGTGTTTAACTGAGACTGACAGCTGTTTAAAAAAAACATGTGATCTCTGCATAACGTGCACTATGGGGTGCCGATTGTAAAAATTCTGTAAAAATTTTTTAGCTGAACATTTTTCAACATTTAGCACATTTTCCTCACATTTAAGACAGACATTCATGTAAAACAACACGTTATATGTAGTTGTCAAATACATGTTAAATATTATATATATATGTTTATATCTAAATCTAAATGTGAAATGTTATATCTAAATATTATATCTATATCTAAATGTTAAATGTTATATCTAAATATTATATCTATATCTAAATGTTAAATGTTATATCTAAATGTTATATCTATATCTAAATGTTATATCTATATCTAAATATTATATCTATATCTAAATGTTAAATGTTATATCTATATCTAAATGTCATATCTATATCTAAATGTTATATCTATATCTAAATGTTATATCTATATCTAAATGTTATATCTATATCTAAATGTTATCTATATATAAATGTTATATCTATATCTAAATGTTAAATGTTATATCTAAATGTTATATCTATATCTAAATGTCATATCTATATCTAAATGTTATATCTAAATATATCTATATCTAAATGTTAAATGTTATATCTAAATGTCATATCTATATCTAAATGTTATATCTAAATATATATATATCTAAATGTTAAATGTTATATCTATATCTAAATGTTATATCTAAATGTTAAATCTAAATGTTATATCTATATCTAAATGTTATATCTAAATGTTATATCTATATCTAAATGTTATATCTAAATATTATATCTATATCTAAATGTTAAATCTAAATGTTAAATCTAAATGTTATATCTAAATGTGTCGCCAAGTGTAAAGCTAAATATATAGAAAATATTTAAATCCGCAAGGAAACCACGCCCACTGCAGTGGCTTCAAATCCAGTGGGGGGTCCGCCCCCTTTCCTGAAATGAGTTGCTCTAGTGGCAGGCCGTGGTATTGCAGCCTACGGCCCAAAAACCCTTTTCGCCATAGACAACCATGTAAAAGGAGCAGCCTGTAAAATGGTCCACGGGGCGTCTGGAGTTTCAGATTAAGGCAAATATTTTTCTTTAAAATGACTATTTTTAGGACATGGACTTATTTTCTTCGTAAAAGAATTGTAAAGCATCAAAAATCATCATTTTTAACTGTTTAAAAAAAAAACCCTCAAGTAAGTTTGTTTCTGTCTTTAGCAGCATTTCATGTACTTTGTAAGTTTACTATGTTATTTGAGTGAGTGAGTACGTTATTTGAGTGAGTACGTAATCTTTATTTAGTAAGTAAGTGCTTTATTGTCATTGTACAAGTGCACAACGAAACAGTGTTCAGGTGTCAGTCCTGACACCTGAACACTGTTTCTGTATTTGTAGCACCTTTCACAGACAAGAGCCACAAAGTGCTTCACGACAGTTTAAATAGTCATTTTAAAGAAAAATATTTGCCTTAATCTGAAACTCCAGACGCCCCGTGGACCATTTTACAGGCTGCTCCTTTTACATGGTTGTCTATGGCGAAAAGGGCTTTTGGGCCGTAGGCTGCAATACCACGGCCTGCCACTAGAGCAACTCATTTCAGGAAAGGGGGCGGACCCCCCACTGGATTTGAAGCATGGATGTATTATAATAACTGGATAGGGTATTACTAGCTTGTAGCTGAATAACTCACGTGCTCAGGGGATTCTCGCGGTACTGCAGACTGAACCAGACTGAACCAGACTGAACCAGACTAAATTCACGTGGGCCACCCAGAAATGTTCCCCATAGAACTCAATGCATATTAAAACAGCTCAACCTCAGCTGACAGAGAACCTGACAGAGAACCTGACAGAGAACCTGCAGCTTTAATAAAGATAGTATTTTGTGGGGATGTTAGTGTCTCTTGTCATCCTGAACTTTTTTTCTTCTTAAATCCTTCGGTTTTGTTTAAATCCACACTTTAGTGCCACAAACTCTGCTCGTCTGGCTCTCGCTCTAACTCCCGCTCTGATGAACTGCTCTGATTGGTCAGCGCGGCCGAGCCCCTCTGTGCACGTGCGTGAGACCCTCTGTGCACGTGCGTGAGACCCGGTGTGAGACCCACACACGCGTATTTGGCGCAAAGCATTATGGGAGATCATCCACTGCACAGAACCGGGAGGACCAGACGATGCCCAAATACAGGCCAGTTTCCCAGAGATCTTTGCGAGTTTCAGGCAACTTCCGCTAATCTTTCAGCCCCGATGCCGTCACAAGGCGCCACTGAGCACAACCATTCATTTGAATAGGGCGCCATCTTGGATCGCCGGGGCTTGATTTGAAGCCACTGCAGTGGGCGTGGTTTCCTTGCGGATTTAAATATTTTCTATATATTTAGCTTTACACTTGGCGACACATTTAGATATAACATTTAGATTTAGATACAACATTTAGATATAGATATAACATTTAGATATAACATTTAGATTTAACATTTAGATATAACATTTAGATATAGATATAACATTTAGATATAGATATAACATTTAGATATAACATTTAACATTTAGATATAGATATAATATTTAGATATAACATTTAACATTTAGATATAGATATATTTAGATATAACATTTAGATATAGATATGACATTTAGATATAGATATAACATTTAACATTTAGATATAGATATAACATTTAGATATAACATTTAACATTTAGATATAGATATAATATTTAGATATAACATTTAACATTTAGATATAGATATAATATTTAGATATAACATTTAACATTTAGATATAGATATAATATTTAGATATAACATTTCACATTTAGATTTAGATATAAACATATATATATAATATTTAACATGTATTTGACAACTACATATAACGTGTTGTTTTACATGAATGTCTGTCTTAAATGTGAGGAAAATGTGCTAAATGTGAGGAAAGTGAGCTAAATGTTGAAAAATGTTCAGCTAAAAAATTTTTACAGAATTTTTACAATAGGCACCCCATAGTGCAGTCCCTTTTTTCCGTTCTTTGTTTTTATATGTAAAAATAGTTGTATTTAATGTAATGATTCCTTAAAAACACATTCTCAGTAAATCAATGTTCTGCTGCAGCAGGATCCTGTTGTCAGTTATTCTGCAGCTGCAATGATTAAATATGTCCACTAGATGTCAGTGTTGTAAACTAACCGGAGCTCAGAGCCATAACTATGACTTTCTCCATCATTTGTTTTATCAACATTTCAGCGCAAAGCTATGGACCGTATTGTATTGTGTCCTAAGATTCATTCAAATCATAATTTCACACAATCGATGCCAAGAATAAACCGGTTAGAAACTTAAACAGACTCTGGGCCTCAGGACTCTGGGGCCTCAGGACTCCGGGCCTCAGGACTCCGGGCCTCAAGACTCTGGGGCCTCAGGACTCCGGGCCTCAGGGGCCTCAGGACTCTGGGGCCTCAGGACTCTGGGGCCTCAGGACTCTGGGGCCTCAGGACCCCCGGCCTCAAGACTCTGGGGCCTCAGGACTCCGGGCCTCAGGACTCCGGGCCTCAAGACTCTGGGGCCTCAGGACTCCGGGCCTCAGGGGCCTCAGGACTCTGGGGCCTCAGGACTCTGGGGCCTCAGGACTCTGGGCCTCAGGACTCTGGGCCTCAGGACTCTGGGCCTCAGGACTCTGGGGCCTCAGGACTCTGGGGCCTCAGGACTCTGGGGCCTCAGGACTCTGGGCCTCAGGACTCTGGGGCCTCAGGACTCTGGGGCCTCAGGACTCTGGGGCCTCAGGACTCTGGGCCTCAGGACTCTGGGGCCTCAGGACTCTGGGGCCTCAGGACTCTGGGCCTCAGGACTCTGGGGCCTCAGGACTCTGGGGCCTCAGGACTCTGGGCCTCAGGACTCTGGGGCCTCAGGACTCCGGGCCTCAGGGGCCTCAGGACTCTGGGGCCTCAGGACTCTGGGGCCTCAGGACTCCGGGCCTCAGGACTCCGGGCCTCAGGACTCTGGGGCCTCAGGACTCCGGGCCTCAGGACTCTGGGGCCTCAGGACTCTGGGGCCTCAGGACTCTGGGGCCTCAGGACTCTGGGGCCTCAGGACTCTGGGCCTCAGGACTCTGGGGCCTCAGGACTCCGGGGCCTCAGGACTCCGGGGCCTCAGGACTCTGGGGCCTCAGGACTCTGGGCCTCAGGACTCTGGGGCCTCAGGACTCCGGGGCCTCAGGACTCTGGGGCCTCAGGACTCTGGGGCCTCAGGACTCTGGGGCCTCAGGACTCTGGGGCCTCAGGACTCTGGGCCTCAGGACTCTGGGGCCTCAGGACTCCGGGGCCTCAGGACTCTGGGGCCTCAGGACTCCGGGCCTCAGGACTCAGGGGCCTCAGGACTCTGACATTGATCCCGATTCAAGAGTATGGACCTTTGTAACATGTCGTTGTGAGGCAGTAATTAAAACAACTTTATTAAAAATAAGTGTAATAAATGTCATTAGTTTTCACATGTGTTTTTGGAAGTGCCGTCAAAAGATCAAATATTTGATTGTGATCAATCAAGCAGGAGGTTACCGTGACAACCAGACAGAAGCACAGCTTCTAAGTAATTATACATTGATAAAGATCATCCCAGTGACCGGCAATATACACATTATATATAAATATGAATATATGACGCTTTAGCAAATACACTTCTCACTAATCAAAACTAACAGTTTTAAATAAACGTATTAACATTACGGGCACATTACATCATCTCCCCTGAGAACATCCTTTGGAGGTCACAGGAGCCACTCGTCTTCCTCCTCTTCCTCTTCCGCACTAAAGCCGCTGAAGTCGTCGTCCTCTGTGTCGGAGTTGAACAGCCCGAGCAGGACCTCGTCGCACACTTTCTCAGTGTCTGTTTCGTCCTCGCTCTCACTGTCACTGGCGTCCTCTTCGTCCTCCTCTTCGTCACACAGCAGTCCAGCCTGACGGAAGCCGCTGGTGATGGTGGAGCCTCTCACACTGGTCCAGGCCGTCAGGACCCACTGACAGACCTGGGCCAACGAGGCTCTCCTCATGTGGCCGGTCTTTGTGAAGGACTTATCGCCGCTGGTCATCCAGGTCTCCCACTGGGCTCGCAGAGACACTTTAAAGGCCCGCTTCACGCTCACGTCCAGCGGCTGCAGATGTTTGGTTGTGTCCGCAGGGATCACCGCTGGAAGACAGTTGTTCTTCTGGATCTCTGCCCTCACAGACTCCGTCACATGAGCTCTCATGCTGTCCATCACCAGCAGAGCTCTTCTGTGTACGACCCCCCCCGGCCTCTGGCTGAAGCACTCCACCATCCAGTCCCTCATGAGGCTTTCTTCCATCCAGCCTCTCTGGTTCACCCTCACCACGATTCCTTGGGGAAGTTGTTCTTCTGGCACAGGCCTCCGCTTAAAGATCACCATCGGGGGAAGTTTGTGTCCGGAGGCAGTGCAGCTCAGGACGCAGGTGAAGTGGGTTCTGGCGTGACCCGTGGTCTTCAGCGTGATGGAGGACTCTCCTTTCTTGTTCACCCTCCGGGTCAGAGGCATGTCGAAGGTCAAAGGTACTTCATCCATGTTGATGATGTCGTCCGCTCCAAAGGAATTCTCTGCGATGGTCGTTTGAGTGAAGCAGCGGAAGTGTGTGAGTTTCTCCTCGTATTCCAGAGGAAGGCGCTGGCACAGAGCCGGCCGCTCCCTGATGGACAGCCCTTTGCGTCTCATGAACCTCAAACACCAGGACGGTCCACCTCTGAAGTCTGTGATGTTCTTTTCGGTGGCGATGGTTTGTGCTTTGAGGCGGATCTGCATGGTGGAGACGCCGCGGCTGTCGGCTCTCTGTGTGGTCACCCAGTCTTCCAGAATGTTCTCCAGCTCAGGCCATCGACTCTTCTGTCCTCGGAAAGCTTTGGTGGTCTTTTTACAGAGCGTCAGTTCATCGCGCTGACCCTTCCAGCGTCTGACCATGGACTCATGGATGCCGAGCTTCCGTGCAGCAGCTCGGTTTCCTTCTTTGTCGGCCAGTTCGATCGCCTGCAGCTTAAACGCTGCATCGTGTGCGTTTCGTCGCGGTGAGATGTACTTTTCCTTGCTCACGCTGCCATTTTCAGAAGTTTCGCCGGTGTGAACTTTTATGTGCTGCACCAAGTTATTCTCACTCTTAAATCTCTTCTTACACACTGAACAGCTGTAAGGTCTCTTTCCTGTGTGAATTCTCAGATGTGAACTGTAATGTTTCTTGTAGGTAAAAGACTTATTACAAAATGGACAGCTGTAAGGTCTCTCTTTCTCTGCTCCACACCTGTATTTGCTGAACACAGCTGCACTAGAGTCCTGTGTGTGGACTTGGTTGTAGAAGTCTGACAGCAGGTCTCTGGATCCGATCCCTGACAGCAGGTCTCTGGATCCAGTCCCTGACAGCAGGTCTCTGGATCCGATCCCTGACAGCAGGTCTCTGGGTCCGGTCCCTGACAGTCCGGTCCCTGACAGTCCGGTCCCTGACAGTCCGGTCCCTGACAGTCCGGTCCCTGACAGTCCGGTCCCTGACAGTCCGGTCCCTGACAGTCCGGTCCCTGACAGTCCGGTCCCTGACAGCAGGTCTCTGGGTCCGGTCCCTGACAGTCCCTGTGTGTGGACTTGGTTGTAGAGGTCTCCCTCAGCCTCTGTCTGCATCTGTGCAGTAGAACTGCTGCCTGGATGTCCCCAGTCTTCATCATAGTCTTCATCATGGTCTTCATCATGGTCTTCATCATGGTCAGTGTAAGAGTGGTGTCTCTGTTCTTCTGTCTCTGAGTGTAAATGTGTCTGTGAGCTGATGTCTGCTCCTCCACAGAGCTGTCCCTGTGCTTCCTCTCTGTCTTCTTCAATCAGTGAGGACTGCTCTTCACTCTTCACACACACAGCAGTGAAGTCTGGGAGCTTCTCTTCCTCCTGTTTCAGCCTCTCCTCTGCCTCCTCTTCCTCCTGTTTCAGCCTCTCCTCTGCCTCCTCTTCCTCCTGTTTCAGTCTGTGTTCTGATGGTTCCTCTTTAATCTCTTTGATCTCTGGTGTTTCCTGCCTCACTCTGGTCTCTGGGTCTGATCCACTGGAGCCTGAAACAAACAAGAATATTCCAGATCAAACAGGAGGCAGTGAGACAGGACCAGGGCTGAGTCTGAGACAGGACCAGGGCTGAGTCTGAGACAGGACCAGGGCTGAGTCTGAGACAGGACCAGGGCTGAGTCTGAGACAGGACCAGGGCTGAGTCTGAGACAGGACCAGGGCTGAGTCTGAGACAGGACCAGGGCTGAGTCTGAGACAGGACCAGGACTGAGTCTGAGACAGGACCAGGGCTGAGTCTGAGACAGGACCAGGGCTGAGTCTGAGACAGGACCAGGGCTGAGTCTGAGACAGGACCAGGGCTGAGTCTGAGACAGGACCAGGGCTGAGTCTGAGACAGGACCAGGGCTGAGTCTGAGACAGGACCAGGGCTGAGTCTGAGACAGGACCAGGACTGAGTCTGAGACAGGACCAGGGCTGAGTCTGAGACAGGACCAGGACTCAATATATTTATTTATATATATACTGTAGAGACAGATGTGTTTGTGACCTGCAGCCTGTGTGTGTGTTAATGTACATGTGTAAACAGTTATGTAACATGTTAATGTACATGTGTAAACATGTAACATGTTAATGTACATGTGTAAACAGTTATGTAACATGTTAATGTACATGTGTAAACAGTTATGTAACATGTTAATGTACATGTGTAAACATGTAACATGTTAATGTACATGTGTAAACATGTAACATGTTAATGTACATGTGTAAACAGTTATGTAACATGTTAATGTACATGTGTAAACATGTAACATGTTAATGTACATGTGTAAACAGTTATGTAACATGTTAATGTACATGTGTAAACAGTTATGTAACATGTTAATGTACATGTGTAAACAGTTATGTAACATGTTAATGTCCATGTGTAAACATGTAACATGTTAATGTACATGTGTAAACAGTTATGTAACATGTTAATGTACATGTGTAAACATGTAACATGTTAATGTACATGTGTAAACATGTAACATGTTAATGTACATGTGTAAACATGTAACATGTTAATGTACATGTGTAAACATGTAACATGTTAATGTACATGTGTAAACAGTTATGTAACATGTTAATGTACATGTGTAAACAGTTATGTAACATGTTAATGTACATGTGTAAACAGTTATGTAACATATTAATGTACATGTGTAAACAGTTATGTAACATGTCAATGTACATGTGTAAACAGTTATGTAACATGTCAATGTACATGTGTAAACAGTTATGTAACATGTTAATGTACATGTGTAAACAGTTATGTAACATGTCAATGTACATGTGTAAACAGTTATGTAACATGTTAATGTACATGTGTAAACATGTAACATGTTAATGTACATGTGTAAACAGTTATGTAACATGTTAATGTACGTGTGTAAACATGTAACATGTTAATGTACATGTGTAAACAGTTATGTAACATGTTAATGTACGTGTGTAAACATGTAACATGTTAATGTACATGTGTAAACATGTAACATGTTAATGTACATGTGTAAACATGTAACATGTTAATGTACATGTGTAAACAGTTATGTAACATGTTAATGTACATGTGTAAACAGTTATGTAACATGTTAATGTACATGTGTAAACATGTAACATGTTAATGTACATGTGTAAACAGTTATGTAACATGTTAATGTACATGTGTAAACAGTTATGTAACATGTCAATGTACATGTGTAAACAGTTATGTAACATGTTAATGTACATGTGTAAACAGTTATGTAACATGTCAATGTACATGTGTAAACATGTAACATGTCAATGTACATGTGTAAACAGTTATGTAACATGTTAATGTACATGTGTAAACAGTTATGTAACATGTTAATGTACATGTGTAAACATGTAACATGTTAATGTACATGTGTAAACAGTTATGTAACATGTTAATGTACATGTGTAAACAGTTATGTAACATGTCAATGTACATGTGTAAACAGTTATGTAACATGTTAATGTACATGTGTAAACAGTTATGTAACATGTTAATGTACATGTGTAAACAGTTATGTAACATGTTAATGTACATGTGTAAACAGTTATGTAACATGTTAATGTACATGTGTAAACATGTAACATGTTAATGTACATGTGTAAACAGTTATGTAACATGTTAATGTACATGTGTAAACATGTAACATGTTAATGTACATGTGTAAACAGTTATGTAACATGTTAATGTACATGTGTAAACAGTTATGTAACATGTTAATGTCCATGTGTAAACATGTAACATGTTAATGTACATGTGTAAACAGTTATGTAACATGTTAATGTACATGTGTAAACAGTTATGTAACATGTTAATGTACATGTGTAAACATGTAACATGTTAATGTACATGTGTAAACAGTTATGTAACATGTTAATGTACATGTGTAAACATGTAACATGTTAATGTACATGTGTAAACATGTAACATGTTAATGTACATGTGTAAACATGTAACATGTTAATGTACATGTGTAAACAGTTATGTAACATGTTAATGTACATGTGTAAACAGTTATGTAACATGTTAATGTACATGTGTAAACAGTTATGTAACATATTAATGTACATGTGTAAACAGTTATGTAACATGTCAATGTACATGTGTAAACATGTAACATGTTAATGTACATGTGTAAACAGTTATGTAACATGTTAATGTATGTGTGTAAACAGTTATGTAACATATTAATGTACATGTGTAAACAGTTATGTAACATGTCAATGTACATGTGTAAACATGTAACATGTTAATGTACATGTGTAAACAGTTATGTAACATGTTAATGTACATGTGTAAACAGTTATGTAACATGTCAATGTACATGTGTAAACATGTAACATGTTAATGTACATGTGTAAACAGTTATGTAACATGTTAATGTACATGTGTAAACAGTTATGTAACATGTTAATGTACATGTGTAAACAGTTATGTAACATGTCAATGTACATGTGTAAACATGTAACATGTTAATGTACATGTGTAAACATGTAACATGTTAATGTACATGTGTAAACATGTAACATGTTAATGTACATGTGTAAACAGTTATGTAACATGTCAATGTACATGTGTAAACATGTAACATGTTAATGTACATGTGTAAACATGTAACATGTTAATGTACATGTGTAAACAGTTATGTAACATGTCAATGTACATGTGTAAACATGTAACATGTTAATGTACATGTGTAAACAGTTATGTAACATGTTAATGTACATGTGTAAACAGTTATGTAACATGTTAATGTATGTGTGTAAACATGTAACATGTTAATGTACATGTGTAAACATGTAACATGTTAATGTACATGTGTAAACAGTTATGTAACATGTTAATGTACATGTGTAAACAGTTATGTAACATGTTAATGTACATGTGTAAACAGTTATGTAACATGTCAATGTACATGTGTAAACATGTAACATGTTAACTCATTGACTGCCAGGCATTTTCAGATTTGAGAAGTGCATTCTGCCAGCAATTTCAGGTGATTTGACCCAACTTTGAATGCCACATAATATTCATTTTTTAGACGATGTAAACACCAAGGGCACCAAATTAAAGATTCACCTCTCTGCTTTACTCTGAAAAAAAACAGTTTGTTTCTACCTCTTACCGTTCTTGCGTTATTCGCCATAGAACAAAGCATACGTTCACCCATAACACCTGGTCTGAGCAAGAAAACAGAGAAAACGAGCTGTATGTAAACAGGAACATATCAAGCAGAAAAGAGACTTTAGATGCATTTTTGCTGCTTTAGTGACAACTCAAAACATCTTCACATTTGTTCCATTACAAAAATTATAAAAACATGACTCTGAAATAATACTTTTGATGGCAAATTGTTGGCAATTTATTCACAGATAGAAAATTTAACTAAAATTTAACCAAAACGTCAAACAACAACAACACAAAGATCAATAAAACTATAGATGTATAAAATAGAATGAAGCATGTGAATTTGAGTGTGTGTGTGTGAATGTCAGTGTGCGAGTGAGTGTCTGTGTGAGTGAGTGTCTGTGTGTGTGAATGTCAGTGTGTGTGAATGTCAGTGTGCGAGTGAGTGTCTGTGCGAGTGAGTGTCTGTGTGTGTGAATGTCAGTGTGTGTGAATGTCAGTGTGCGAGTGAGTGTCTGTGTGCGTGAGTGAGTGTCTGTGTGAGTGAGTGTCTGTGTGTGTGAATGTCTGTGTGAGTGAGTGTCTGTGTGTGTGAATGTCTGTGTGAGTGAGTGTCTGTGTGAGTGAGTGTCTGTGTGTGTGAATGTCTGTGTGAGTGAGTGTCTGTGTGAGTGAGTGTCTGTGTGTGTGAATGTCTGTGTGAGTGAGTGTCTGTGTGAGTGAGTGTCTGTGTGTGTGAATGTCAGTGTGTGTGAATGTCAGTGTGCAGTGAGTGTCTGTGTGAGTGAGTGTCTGTGTGAGTGAGTGTCTGTGTGTGTGAATGTCAGTGTGTGTGAATGTCAGTGTGCGAGTGAGTGTCTGTGTGAGTGAGTGTCTGTGTGAGTGAGTGTCTGTGTGTGTGAATGTCAGTGTGTGTGAATGTCAGTGTGCGAGTGAGTGTCTGTGTGAGTGAGTGTCTGTGTGAGTGAGTGTCTGTGTGTGTGAATGTCAGTGTGCGAGTGAGTGTCTGTGTGCGTGAGTGAGTGCGTGTGTGTCTGTGTGCGTGAGTGAGTGAGTGAGTGCGTGTGAGTGTTCGTGAGTGTGTCCGATAAATCATGATCAGGTTTGCTGAACGAATCCGAGGCATCAGTAACAACAGCAGCTGATACGCTGCGAGAGGCGGAGGGTGTGTCTCTGCTCGGGGCTCTTGCTCTGCGCAAATGTGGCTGCAGAGACGGACCTCCACCGGGGTCTCCGCTCTCTCCCCTCTCGACCTCACTCACTGATCCGCGAGTCAATCTCTGAAGCAGTGTCAGCTGCTTATAACTATTCTTTTTCGCCATCACTCTTGCTATACTATCGCTAAACTAGATCACTGATCTGTATCTGTCTCAATGCTACGCTATCATCGCTCTGCTACAGCAGCACGCTGTCCAAAGATCCCACACTCCTCCTCCTCCTCTCCACTGACTTATGACCTCTCCTGTGGTGCAATACTGCATCCTACTGGTGTTGATTTATCATTACAGGTACATTTGCACTATATATCAGTATTGTGGGTCATTCACAAGGTGCGCCAGACATTACTGCAGCCTCCCGTGTAATAACACGAAAAACTCGTCATACTCGTCATGGGCAGTGAGCGTCACTATTCAACATGACGACTTTTGTCGTCATGGGCAGTGAATGAGTTAATGTACATGTGTAAACATGTAACATGTTAATGTACATGTGTAAACATGTAACATGTTAATGTACATGTGTAAACAGTTATGTAACATGTTAATGTACATGTGTAAACATGTAACATGTTAATGTACATGTGTAAACATGTAACATGTTAATGTACATGTGTAAACAGTTATGTAACATGTTAATGTACATGTGTAAACATGTAACATGTTAATGTACATGTGTAAACAGTTATGTAACATGTCAATGTACATGTGTAAACAGTTATGTAACATGTTAATGTACATGTGTAAACAGTTATGTAACATGTTAATGTACATGTGTAAACATGTAACATGTTAATGTACATGTGTAAACAGTTATGTAACATATTAATGTACATGTGTAAACAGTTATGTAACATGTTAATGTACATGTGTAAACAGTTATGTAACATGTTAATGTACATGTGTAAACATGTAACATGTTAATGTACATGTGTAAACAGTTATGTAACATATTAATGTACATGTGTAAACATGTAACATGTTAATGTACATGTGTAAACATGTAACATGTTAATGTACATGTGTAAACAGTTATGTAACATATTAATGTACATGTGTAAACATGTAACATATTAATGTACATGTGTAAACAGTTATGTAACATGTTAATGTACATGTGTAAACATGTAACATATTAATGTACATGTGTAAACAGTTATGTAACATGTTAATGTACATGTGTAAACATGTAACATGTTAATGTACATGTGTAAACAGTTATGTAACATGTTAATGTACATGTGTAAACAGTTATGTAACATGTTAATGTACATGTGTAAGTAATTTGCATCTTATGGATGATGGGTGTTTTTGATGGTAATAGGGCGTAGGCTGTTCCAGCTTCTTCCTTTTGGGTCATTTTCAGTAGTTTTTTGATGAACTGAAGTCTGTTCAAAAGTCACGTGGGGTTCACTTCAGTTGAGGACAGAGGATCTGAGGCACGGACTGACCTCTGACCCTTTATTATCATAGATCGTGGAACACTCCCAAAAACATGCATTAACCATAAGCGTGTTATGACGTCACTTCATGACATCATTCTTCAGTTATTTTGGTCCCTTACCCTGCTCCACAGAGACTCTGGGCCGCAGAGCCTCCAGCAGCTGCTGGTTCCTCTGGTTCTCCTCTTTGGAGCGACACACTTCCTCCTCATACTCCGCTATAGTTCTCTCCAGCAGCACAAAGATCTCTTCTGCAGCCGCAGCCAGCCGCTCATTCACCGCAGCTCTCAGCAGACTGCGCCTCGTCCACATGTTGTTGTTAGCTTTAGCCAGGAGCTAACTGTTGTTAGCACCGGAGCTAACAAGGCGATGTCGAGTGACTCTGCGTCTGACTTCCGCTTTAAGCCCCGCCCCCTGCCCATAGTAAACGGGACGCCCTCTTGCGGATACTCTGGAGCCTTGCACTTGTCTCTGCTGAAGTTTTAAAACTTTTAAACAGACTTTTCAACAATGACGTTTCAGAATTGCCTTGAATGAGTGGTGTGTGTGAATGGTTGGTGGTGGTGGGAGGGGCCAATGGCACAGACTGGTTGCCTCACTTCTGTCAGTGTGTCCCAGGGCAGCTGTGGCTACAGTAGTAGTTTGGAGTAAAATAATGATGTGAAGCATCTGAAAAGAGCGGCACAAACCCATGAAATATTATAATAATAATAATTATTATTAATATTTGTGAAATGCCAAACTCAGCTGTTTTGGGGTCGAGAGCATCTAGAGACTGACAGTTTGCCTTCTACACAAAACACCTGCTGAGGTCCAAAGTCTGAACTGTTGTAAGAAGTTTATTTTAAAAAAAAACAATATTGTAACATTTTGATTTCACTTTGACTTTTTATCTTTCATGCAAAAAAGGAAAATGTTTGTGGTCGTCACCGTGACAACAGGGTCAGTTAAAACTCGGGTGGAAAACCTGCAGATGACGAACAAGAGGTTATTCTGATCAGCCACAGAGAGCAGTGGTTCCCAACGTGTGGGACGTGGACCTGTAGAGAGCAGTGGTTCCCAACGTGTGGGACGTGGACCTGTAGAGAGCAGTGGTTCCCAACGTGTGGGACGTGGACCTGTAGAGAGCAGTGGTTCCCAACGTGTGGGACGTGGACCTGTAGAGAGCAGTGGTTCCCAACGTGTGGGACGTGGACCTGTAGAGAGCAGTGGTTCCCAACGTGTGGGACGTGGACCTGTAGAGAGCAGTGGTTCCCAACGTGTGGGACGTGGACCTGTAGAGAGCAGTGGTTCCCAACGTGTGGGACGTGGACCTGTAGAGAGCAGTGGTTCCCAACGTGTGGGACGTGGACCTGTAGAGAGCAGTGGTTCCCAACGTGTGGGACGTGGACCCAGAGTCCTGACGCTACAGTCTGTGGCGCTCCAGGTGCAGGTTCAGGTTTGAATTCCGGGTAAACCTTTTCTTACAGATGGAACAGCTGAAAGGTTTTTCTCCTGTGTGAATTCTTTCATGTCGATAAAGATCACCTCCCCGAATGAATGACCTGTTACAGATGGAGCAGCTGTAAGGTCTCTCTCCAGTGTGAATCCTCATGTGGACGATCAGATTTGTTTTGGAGGGAAAAGACCTTGGACAAACTGAACAATGGAAAAGAGTTTTTCCAGAGTAGACTTTAGAGTCCTGTGTCCGGTTATTCACACTCTTAAATCTCTTACTCGCCGCATGAATTCTCAGATGTGAACTGTAATGTTTCTTGTAGGTAAAAGACTTATTACAAAATGGACAGCTGTAAGGTCTCTCTTTCTCTGCTCCACACCTGTATTTGCTCAACACAGCTGCACTAGAGTCCTGTGTGTGGACTTGGTTGTAGAAGTCTGACAGCAGGTCTCTGGGTCCGGTCCCTGACAGTCCGGTCCCTGACAGTCCGGTCCCTGACAGTCCGGTCCCTGACAGCAGGTCTCTGGGTCCGGTCCCTGACAGTCCGGTCCCTGACAGTCCGGTCCCTGACAGTCCGGTCCCTGACAGTCCGGTCCCTGACAGTCCGGTCCCTGACAGTCCGGTCCCTGACAGCAGGTCTCTGGGTCCGGTCCCTGACAGTCCCTGTGTGTGGACTTGGTTGTAGAGGTCTCCCTCAGCCTCTGTCTGCATCTGTGCAGTAGAACTGCTGCCTGGATGTCCCCAGTCTTCATCATAGTCTTCATCATGGTCTTCATCATGGTCTTCATCATGGTCAGTGTAAGAGTGGTGTCTCTGTTCTTCTGTCTCTGAGTGTAAATGTGTCTGTGAGCTGATGTCTGCTCCTCCACAGAGCTGTCCCTGTGCTTCCTCTCTGTCTTCTTCAATCAGTGAGGACTGCTCTTCACTCTTCACATACACAGCAGTGAAGTCTGGGAGCTTCTCTTCCTCCTGTTTCAGCCTCTCCTCTGCCTCCTCTTCCTCCTGTTTCAGGCCCAGTTCTGGTGGTTCCTGCTTCACTCTCGTCTCTGGGTCTGATCCACTGGAGTTGGTCGTTACTGAAACAAGAAGAATCAAACATTGAGTTAAATCAGAGTCGTTCTTTGGCCCCAGAATCTGTGAAGCAGAATCTGCATCAAAACAAAGTTAACTCAAAAATATCTGATGATATACTTTTACGTACACAGGCGACGCAAGCGGCGTCCAACGGCCCTCGCCACGCCGCACAGCCCCGCAACAGCCCATCCCGCACCGTGCCGCCCCGCACAACGGAGGTGACGCCGCCGCGCCATGATTTGTTCCAGTAGTCATAGAACAATGTTTGTGACATTGTATTGAATATGATCAGTTGTTTTGGCTCCCTATGTAAAGCTTTGGCTCAGTCTGTAGGGGGCGCTAAAGAGCCAATCTAATATTTCACACTTCTCAAACTTGCTTTTTCAGGGTTAAAAATTTCAAACTGAAGAATTCAAGCTAAAAAAAATTCAAAATCTGATGACACAAAAAATCTTCCATACAGGGAGGAAGGACCTGCGGAACCTCTCCCTCACACAGCGAGGGTGAATAAGTCTGTCACTGAAGCTGCTCTCCAGAGCAGAGAGAGTGTCCTGCAGGGGGCGACAGTCATGGTCCAGCATAGATGTTAGTTTGCTCAGGACCCTCCTGTCCTCCACCTGCTGCACTGTGTCCAGGGAACAGCCCAGGACTGAGCTGGACTTCCTGATGTTCCAGCTTCTTCCTGTCCCTCTCTGTGATACTGCTGCTCCAGCAGACCACACCGTACAAGAGGCTGATGCCACCACAGAGTCATAGAAGGTCTTCAGGAGTGGCCCCTGCACTCCAAAAGACCTGAGCCTCCTCAGCAGGTAGAGCCGGCTCTGGCCCTTCTTGAAGAGGGCGTCTGTGTTATGAGTCCAGTCCAGTTTGTGGTTCAGATGAACACCCAGGTACTTGTAAGAGTCCACTCTCTCAATGTCCTTTCCCTGGATGTTCACTGGAGCTGGAGCGGCAGAGTGACGTCTACGGAAATCCACCACCATCTCCTTGGTCTTCCTCACGTTGATGAGGAGGTGGTTCATCTCCTTGGTCTTCCTCACGTTGATGAGGAGGTGGTTCCGCTGACACCAGTCCACAAAGTTCTGTATAACTCCTCTGTACTCTGCGCCATCGAAGCTGAATCCTATCTAAAAGACAAAGTACTTTGTGGAGATTGGAAACTGTGTCTCAGATCATATGGCCCTGACCTGTGGAGTACCACAGGGGTCGATCCTGGGACCTCTTCTGTTCAATCTCTACATGCTGCCGTTAGGTCAGTTAATACGCAGAAACAAAGTGTCCTATCATAACTATGCAGACGACACTCAGATCTATGTCTCACTGACTGCAGGAGAACATGGACCAGTGGACTCACTCCTTCACTGTATCCAACAGATCAGTGAGTGGATGCAAAACAACTTCCTTCAGCTAAACGCAGACAAAACTGAAATGATTGTCTTTGGTCCCCAGAAACAAAGAGAGAGCGTCATCTGTCATCTACAGTCTCTCTCCCTAAAACCTTCAAACAAGGTCAGAAATCTAGGGGTAATACTGGACTCTGACTTAAATGTTAATAGCCACATCAAATCAAATCAATAAAAAACATTGCCAGGATCAAAAACATAGTGTCTAAAGCAGACCTGGAGATTCTTATCCATGCATTTGTCTCCAGTAGGTTAGACTACTGCAATGGCCTGCTCACAGGTCTGTCCAAACAGGCTGTAAAACAGCTGCAGTACATTCAAAATGCAGCAGCTCCAGTCCTGACTAGAACCAGGAAGTACGACCATATTAGTCCTGACAAGAACCAGGAAGTACGACCATATTAGTCCTGACTAGAACCAGGAAGTACGACCACATTAGTCCTGACTAGAACCAGGAAGTACGACCATATTAGTCCTGACTAGAACCAGGAAGTACGACCACATTAGTCCTGACTAGAACCAGGAAGTACGACCATATTAGTCCTGACTAGAACCAGGAAGTACGACCACATTAGTCCTGACTAGAACCAGGAAGTACGACCACATTAGTCCAGTCCTCAGGTCTCTGCACTGGCTTCCTGTGGCTCAGAGAATAGACTTTAAAGTAGCGCTGATCGTGTTCAAGTCTCTCCATGGCCTCGCACCAAGGTACATAGGCGACATGTTGGTCCCATAAGAACCAGCCCGGACTCTGAGGAGCACAGGGACTGGACTCCTGCTGGGACTCTGAGGAGCACAGGGACTGGACTCCTGCTGGGACTCTGAGGAGCACAGGGACTGGACTCTTACTGGTGCCCAGAGTCAGAACTAAACATGGGGATGCTGCATTTCAGGACCTCAGACACGCAGTCCTTGGTTCTCACAAACTGAGGCTCAAAGAGCAGAAGAAAAAAGAAATAAATAAATAAAAAATTGAATCTTTTTTCGACGTCTCTTGAGCAAAAACAATATTGGTCTCAATGGCACGTGATAAATCATTTTAAAGTGTTTGAGTTTACGCACGCACCGCCACCATTTACATTCACCAGTGAAAGCATTAGGCCCATACCCCATACCCATCACAGCTCACCTTCAGTTCTGTGGAGCAGGACTCTGGGCCGCAGAGCCTCCAGCAGCTGCTGGTTCCTCTGGTTCTGCTCTTTGGAGCGACACACTTCCTCCTCATACTCCGCTATAGTTCTCTCCAGCAGCACAAAGATCTCTTCTGCAGCCGCAGCCAGCCGCTCATTCACCGCAGCTCTCAGCAGACTGCGCCTCTCACTCATCTTACTCTGCTTAGCTTTAGCACACGAGCTAACTGTTGTTAGCACACGAGCTAACACCGGAAACAAAAGCTAACTTCCGCAATAAGCCCCGCCCACAGACCGCGTATCCAAATTAAAACGTATTGAAACGTGATTAAAGGATGAATAATGTAAAGACAACATCACACAGAACATTCCGCTCAAACTTTATTTACATTTCATCCTCACTCGAGATCAGAAAGACCTGGATCTGTGGGGACTCGGACCTGGATCTGTGAGGACTCGGACCTGGATCTGTGGGGACTCGGACCTGGATCTGTGAGGACTCGGGCCTGGATCTGGGGGGACTCGGGCCTGGATCTGTGAGGACTCGGGCCTGGATCTGTGAGGACTCGGACCTGGATCTGTGAGGACTCGGACCTGGATCTGTGAGGACTCGGGCCTGGATCTGGGGGACTCGGGCCTGGATCTGTGAGGACTCGGGCCTGGATCTGTGAGGACTCGGACCTGGATCTGTGAGGACTCGGACCTGGATCTGTGAGGACTCGGACCTGGATCTGTGAGGACTCGGACCTGGATCTGTGAGGACTCGGACCTGGATCTGTGAGGACTCGGACCTGGATCTGTGAGGACTCGGGCCTGGATCTGGGGGGACTCGGGCCTGGATCTGTGAGGACTCGGGCCTGGATCTGTGAGGACTCGGACCTGGATCTGTGAGGACTCGGACCTGGATCTGTGAGGACTCGGACCTGGATCTGTCAGGACTCGGACCTGGATCTGTGAGGACTCGGGCCTGGATCTGTGAGGACTCGGACCTGGATCTGTGAGGACTCGGACCTGGATCTGTCAGGACTCGGACCTGGATCTGTGAGGACTCGGGCCTGGATCTGGGGGGACTCGGGCCTGGATCTGTGAGGACTCGGGCCTGGATCTGTGAGGACTCGGACCTGGATCTGTGAGGACTCGGACCTGGATCTGTGAGGACTCGGGCCTGGATCTGGGGGGACTCGGGCCTGGATCTGTGAGGACTCGGGCCTGGATCTGGGGGGACTCGGACCTGGATCTGGGGGGACTCGGACCTGGATCTGTGAAGACTCGGACCTGGATCTGGGGGGACTCGGGCCTGGATCTGGGGGGACTCGGACCTGGATCTGGGAGGACTCGGACCTGGATCTGTGGGGACTCGGACCTGGATCTGTGGGGACTCGGGCCTGGATCTGTGGGGACTCGGGCCTGGATCTGTGGGGACTCGGGCCTGGATCTGTGGGGACTCGGGCCTGGATCTGTGAGGACTCGGACCTGGATCTGTGGGGACTCTGCTCCTTTCCTTCCCGCTCTGGCTCCGCTCTGGCTCCTCTCTGGCTCCGCTCTGGCTCCGCTCTGGCTCCTCTCTGGCTCCGCTCTGGCTCCGCTCTGGCTCCTCTCTGGCTCCGCTCTGGCTCCGCTCTGGCTCCTCTCTGGCTCCGCTCTGGCTCCGCTCTGGCTCCGCTCTGGCTCCGCTCTGGCTCCGCTCTGATTGGTCAGAGGCCGGGCCCCTCTGTGCACTTGCATGAGACCCACACACGAGTATTTGGCACAAAGCATCCTGGAAGTTCATCCACTGCACAGAACCGGGAGGACCAGACGATGCCCAAATATGGGCGAGTTCTGCTAATCTCCTGGTCCCCGTGAAGTCCCATGAGCTACTGAGCACAAGCCATTCATTTGAACAGGACGCCATCTTGGATCAGCGGGGCTTGGGCCCGTCTCTCTAGTCCCTGACCCCAATCACCAATAAAAAGGTGTAGACTTTACTTAAACTGTTCCCTCTTGTTCCTGGTTCCTCTTGTTCATGGTTCCTCTTGTTCATGGTTCCTCTTGTTCATGGTTCCTCTTGTTCATGGTTCCTCTTGTTCATGGTTCCTCTTGTTCATGGTTCCTCTTGTTCATGGTTCCTCTTGTTCATGGTTCCTCTTGTTCCTGGTTCCTCTTGTTCCTGGTTCCTCTTGTTCATGGTTCCTCTTGTTCATGGTTCCTCTTGTTCATGGTTCCTCTTGTTCATGGTTCCTCTTGTTCCTGGTTCCTGTCACTCCCGTATTCGTCCCAGAAACCGGATTCGTCCGGAAGTTCAGTTTGCGCATGTCAAAAAGTGTAAAGTCCTGGTGGAGACTGGTTAAGTTTAGGCGTCTGAGTAAGATGGTTAAGGTTAGGGTTAAGGTGGTCTGAGTAAGATGGTTAAGGTTAGGGTTAAGGTGGTCTGAGTAAGATGGTTAAGGTGGTCTGAGTAAGATGGTTAAGGTTAGGGTTAAGGTGGTCTGAGTAAGATGGTTAAGGTTAGGGTTAAGGTGGTCTGAGTAAGATGGTTAAGGTTAGGGTTAAGGTGGTCTGAGTAAGATGGTTAAGGTTAGTGTTAAGGTGGTCTGAGTAAGATGGTTAAGGTTAGGGTTAAGGTGGTCTGAGTAAGATGGTTAAGGTTAGGGTTAAGGTGGTCTGAGTAAGATGGTTAAGTTTAGGGTTAAGGTGGTCTGAGTAAGATGGTTAAGGTTAGGGTTAAGGTGGGTCTGAGTAAGATGGTTAAGGTTAGGGTTAAGGTGGTCTGAGTAAGATGGTTAAGGTTAGGGTTAAGGTGGTCTGAGTAAGATGGTTAAGGTTAGGGTTAAGGTGGTCTGAGTAAGATGGTTAAGGTTAGGGTTAAGGTGGTCTGAGTAAGATGGTTAAGGTTAGGGTTAAGGTGGTCTGAGTAAGATGGTTAAGATGGTCTGAGTAAGATGGTTAAGGTTAAGGTTAAGGTGGTCTGAGTAAGATGGTTAAGGTTAGGGTTAAGGTGGTCTGAGTAAGATGGTTAAGGTGGTCTGAGTAAGATGGTTAAGGTTAGGGTTAAGGTGGTCTGAGTAAGATGGTTAAGGTTAAGGTGGTCTGAGTAAGATGGTTAAGGTTAGGGTTAAGGTGGTCTGAGTAAGATGGTTAAGGTTAGGGTTAAGGTGGTCTGAGTAAGATGGTTAAGGTTAGGGTTAAGGTGGTCTGAGTAAGATGGTTAAGGTTAGGGTTAAGGTGGTCTGAGTAAGATGGTTAAGGTTAGGGTTAAGGTGGTCTGAGTAAGATGGTTAAGGTTAGGGTTAAGGTGGTCTGAGTAAGATGGTTAAGGTTAGGGTTAAGGTGGTCTGAGTAAGATGGTTAAGGTTAGGGTTAAGGTGGTCTGAGTAAGATGGTTAAGGTTAGGGTTAAGGTGGTCTGAGTAAGATGGTTAAGGTTAGGGTTAAGGTGGTCTGAGTAAGATGGTTAAGGTTAGGGTTAAGGTGGTCTGAGTAAGATGGTTAAGGTTAGGGTTAAGGTGGTCTGAGTAAGATGGTTAAGGTTAGGGTTAAGGTGGTCTGAGTAAGATGGTTAAGGTTAGGGTTAAGGTGGGTCTGAGTAAGATGGTTAAGGTTAGGGTTAAGGTGGTCTGAGTAAGATGGTTAAGGTTAAGGTGGTCTGAGTAAGATGGTTAAGGTTAGGGTTAAGGTGGTCTGAGTAAGATGGTTAAGGTTAGGGTTAAGGTGGGTCTGAGTAAGATGGTTAAGGTTAGGGTTAAGGTGGTCTGAGTAAGATGGTTAAGGTTAGGGTTAAGGTGGTCTGAGTAAGATGGTTAAGGTTAGGGTTAAGGTGGTCTGAGTAAGATGGTTAAGGTTAGGGTTAAGGTGGGTCTGAGTAAGATGGTTAAGTTTAGGGTTAAGGTGGTCTGAGTAAGATGGTTAAGGTTAGGGTTAAGGTGGTCTGAGTAAGATGGTTAAGGTTAGGGTTAAGGTGGGTCTGAGTAAGATGGTTAAGGTTAGGGTTAAGGTGGTCTGAGTAAGATGGTTAAGGTTAGGGTTAAGGTGGTCTGAGTAAGATGGTTAAGGTTAGGGTTAAGGTGGTCTGAGTAAGATGGTTAAGGTTAGGGTTAAGGTGGTCTGAGTAAGATGGTTAAGGTTAGGGTTAAGGTGGTCTGAGTAAGATGGTTAAGGTTAAGGTTAAGGTGGTCTGAGTAAGATGGTTAAGGTGGTCTGAGTAAGATGGTTAAGGTTAGGGTTAAGGTGGTCTGAGTAAGATGGTTAAGGTTAGGGTTAAGGTGGTCTGAGTAAGATGGTTAAGGTGGTCTGAGTAAGATGGTTAAGGTTAGGGTTAAGGTGGTCTGAGTTAGATGGTTAAGGTTAGGGTTAAGGTGGTCTGAGTTAGATGGTTAAGGTTAAGGTGGTCTGAGTAAGATGGTTAAGGTTAGGGTTAAGGTGGTCTGAGTAAGATAGTTAAGGTTAGGGTTAAGGTGGTCTGAGTAAGATGGTTAAGTTTAGGGTTAAGGCTGGGTTGGGGTTATTTTATGGGAATGTCTGGTTAAGTTTAGGCATGAATAGGTAGTTTTTTTATATTTACTTCTGCTTCCGTCCAGATTCTGTGACGTAATCTACTGCTGCGTTTGATCATTGGATCAAACTGAACTTCCGGACGAATCCGGTTTCCGGGACGAATACGGGAGTGACAGTTCCTCTTGTTCATGGTACCTCTTGTTCCTGGTTCCTCTTGTTCCTGGTTCCTCTTGTTCCTGGTTCCTCTTGTTCCTGGTTCCTCCTGTGAGAAGCTACAGTCTGTGACACTTCATGTGGACGTTTAGGTTTGACCTGACAGCAAATGTTTTTGCACACACTGAGCAGCTGTAAGGTTTCTCTCCTGTATGAAGTCGTTCGTGTCGATCTAAATCCCCTTTCTGGGAAAATGTTTTCTCACAGAACGAACAGCTGTAAGGTTTCTCTCCTGAGTGAACTCTTTCATGGCGATCTAAATGATCTTTACGAGGAAATGTTTTTTTACAGGTGGAACAGCTGTAAGGTCTCTCTCCTGCGTGAGTTCTTGTGTGTGAAGTGAGTTGTTTCCTAAAGGTGAATGTTTTCTTACAAACGGAGCAAGAGTGAGATTTCTCTGCTCCTCTGTCTCTGGGTCCGGTCCCTGACAGTCCGGTCCCTGACAGTCCGGTCCCTGACAGTCCGGCCCCTGACAGTCCGGTCCCTGACAGTCCGGTCCCTGACAGCCGGTTTCTGGGTCCGGTCCCTGACAGCAGGTCTCTGGGTCCGGTCCCTGACAGTCCGGTCCCTGACAGTCCGGTCCCTGACAGTCCGGTCCCTGACAGTCCGGTCCCTGACAGTCCGGTCCCTGACAGTCCGGTCCCTGACAGTCCGGTCCCTGACAGTCCGGTCCCTGACAGCAGGTCTCTGGGTCCGGTCCCTGACAGTCCCTGTGTGTGGACTTGGTTGTAGAGGTCTCCCTCAGCCTCTGTCTGCATCTGTGCAGTAGAACTGCTGCCTGGATGTCCCCAGTCTTCATCATAGTCTTCATCATGGTCTTCATCATGGTCTTCATCATGGTCAGTGTAAGAGTGGTGTCTCTGTTCTTCTGTCTCTGAGTGTAAATGTGTCTGTGAGCTGATGTCTGCTCCTCCACAGAGGACCTGTGCTTCCTCTCTGTCTTCTTCAATCAGTGAGGACTGCTCTTCACTCTTCACACACACAGCAGTGAAGTCTGGGAGCTTCTCTTCCTCCTGTTTCAGCCTCTCCTCTGCCTCCTCTTCCTCCTGTTTCAGGCCCAGTTCTGAGGGTTCGTCGCTCACGCGTAGAGTCTCTGGAGTTTCCTGAATCGATCTGAACCAGTGGATTTCAACCCCTAAAAAGAGAAGGTCATATTTTAATACAATCATTAAAACATAAGAACTCCAGATCGATACGCTCTACATTTGTCCAAAGGAGAAGACACACACTTCTATAGCAACACACACAACATAAAACATGTAACCATCACACATGAAGAATAGAGACACACAGAAACACACACGGACACACACAGAAACACACACGGACACACACACACACATACACGTTTTTGTTACCTGGTGGGTCCCTTTGACAGGGCCGTTCAGAATGGGACCCATAGACATAATCTTTTTTTACTGGGACTACTTTAAGTAATACAAAACAGTCAATAGAAACCAAACAACTCTTTTAAAGGAATTTTATTTTAACATTTTTTTTTGAATTGCAGTGATTCTATTTTTGACATAGAATTTAATGCCACTCCATGTCCGATGTCTAAGGTCATCTGGTGAGGCATTAATGCAGGCCAGGCCAGGCCAGGCCAGGCAGTGAGACTTCCCAGGGACTTTTCCAGTCTGTATGAAAGGTGTCATGGTCTTCTCCACAGCCTTCACCTCAGATGCAGACCATGGCTTTCTCTAACGTTCTAGGGAGAGAAATAAAAATATATTAGCAATATACACTCCCAGGGTTAGGACCAAGCAGCCTGGCTGTAATCCCCCACCTGGTACACTTACCAGAAGGGGCACTGCCACTACCATGGGGTGCATCTGGATGAATGGTTGAAGGTTCTCCGCTTGAAGTTTCTTTTAGCCCGTCCGTTTGTGAGAGGATCTCTACTGCTCTCCCTGTCGCACAGAAAATAAAAATACAAGTGGCCTTTAGGGGAAAAAAATCATACATATTTTAATAATATCAAGAATTACCTTCAGGCTCAATTTGTATCTGGTCGAGGCTCTTTCCTTTGAATTCCGTCACTCTTCCCTGCTCCATGGCCATCAACACTTTGCTGATTTTGGCCAGCTCCAGTGTCCCCTCTGGTAGTCTGTAATATTGCCTGTGGATGCGAATGTCATGGCCGAGGAAGTTGGCAAGTATGTCCATTTCATTCTCTTTCATATTGAGAACTGTAGACATAGTAGCTATGTGCTTTCTAAGTTTGGTTGAGGATAGCATCTCTGGATGCACCGCACCACATTCTTTGGCTACCTGGCGTAGGGAGTCTGATCCCCTGATGTGGGTGTCTGCGCCCGGGCGGGAAAAGAAGTATGGGTTATGGTCAGAGATGGAACAGGCCCTTCTGTTCTCCACCAGCACCTCCATCCAAGCAATCATTTCAGGAGTCAAAAGAACCACCACTTTCCCACTTCTTTTCCCTTTAATTTCAATGCGTTGAAAATGCTGACACAGCTTTTTCTCAAGTTGGGACAGTCCCAGAGCAATGTCAGAATGGATCCCAGTCTTACTTCTTAAGGTAAACGCTGTCAGTGGCATCTTTGAAACCTCACCTTCCCTTCTTCGATTGAAAATAATGACCTCACAAAGAGTCAAAACTGCCAGTTTAGACCAATGCTTAGACGTTGGCTCACTTATTAGGGTTTGCACATATTCAGGTCGACATACCTCAATATGTGCATGCATGGCTCTAACGTCCTCAGTCAGAGGGAGCAGGTCCGGAGTGTTCCACTTGGCTTGCCGGAGGGTCTGTAGGGCAGCAGAAGAAACACAGACGTCCCACCTCTTCTCAAAAAGCAGCCGGCTTCGTTGGAGGTTTTTAATAAATAGTTCATCAACACAATGCTCCATTTTTGAGTCACATTCAAGAATATCTGCTTTCTGAGGCTATGGCCGAGTTTGAGGGCCAAAGATGGAGTCTTGTATTGATTTGTTTCCTCATCATATCCAGCCACAGACCTGACTGCATCAATCACATGGTTAAAGTTGGAAGGAATAAAGAAATCCTTCATTGTTTTCACTTTCCCTGCGGTTTTTGCTTCGTTAATTAACCTACCGACTTCTCTCATTTTCTGCCTAATGTAATCATGCTTAGTCTTATCATGCCCGTGTTTTAAGTACAGGTGCTCTCCGAGTCTCAGAATCCCCTTTTCTGCTTTGACAACACCCGTGACCTCATCCTGATGCATTGCCCAAATTAAAGACCACAGCTTTTTGCTGATGCCCTCCGGTACAGGCTGGGCTAGGGAGCAGAGGGACTGGACCCTACTTCTACCTGGTTTAGCCTGGTTTAGCCTGGTTTAGCCTGGGCATCTTTCTGTGAAAGCCGGCACCTGGCCACATGCCTCCACAGCCACTTTCGCTTAAGCAATGCCCCACAGTCTATACAGTGCAAAAACTCACTGGATTTAACTGGGGAATTTGGCTGTTTAGCTGGGACTAAAGTTCCAATGCCGGCCTTTAAAACCTCAACATTGTGCTCACGGTTTCCACTATTCCTGATCAAATCAAAGTGAAGTTTACGTGCTTTAGATTTCACAGGTAGAGCCAATGCTCTGGCTACGTCACTTTCATTTCCATGTTTTCTAGTCAAATGACGGGACATTTTGTGGCAGGACATTGAACAGTAGAGGCAGAAGTGTCTCTTGCTGTAAACTCTGCCCCCATTTTTCTTCTTTTGCAGTTGCATGATAACAATCTTATTTGCCTTTGGTTCGTCACTTTCCGAGTCTTGAAGAAAAGTGTTTTTGATTTTTCTTTTTCCATACTTTTTTACAGGTTTCTTCTTGACAGTTAAATCGTCAGAATCTGAGTCGACTTCATCAATTAGGGACTCTTGACTAAGCTGCACAAACAACAAATAATTAGTAATAATTCTATATAACAATTTGAAGTCATGACGAGTAGTCAGCACTTACCAGTGGTTTGTAAGCGTGCGCTTCAGTGTGCTGTTCTGTGATTGGCTGCAGCCTCTGTTGTGCTGCTCCATGATTGGCTCCAGCCTCTGTTGTGCTGCTCCATGATTGGCTCCAGCCTCTGTTGTGCTGCTCCATGATTGGCTCCAGCCTCTGTTGTGCTGCTCCATGATTGGCTCCAGCCTCTGTTGTGCTGCTCCATGATTGGCTCCAGCCTCTGTTGTGCTGCTCCATGATTGGCTCCAGCCTCTGTTGTGCTGCTCCATGATTGGCTCCAGCCTCTGTTGTGCTGCTCCATGATTGGCTCCAGCCTCTGTTGTGCTGCTCCATGATTGGCTCCAGCCTCTGTTGTGCTGCTCCATGATTGGCTCCAGCCTGCTGGACTGAAATTGCCCCAGTGTGCCCCTCCTTGATATTCCGCAACCCACCACCAGGGTTCCGACACATAACACACTTTTTTCAGGAAAGTAAACCTCCAGGGGTCCTTTCCATATTTTTACAGAGACTGCATAAGGACTGTTAGAAAAGCATTACCCATTGATTATTAAGCTTGGACCAGTGGGGTCCGGTGTTCGGGCCCCACTACGTAAAACCAGTCCCCATGACGTCAGTGGAATCTCAGGTTATGGACCCCACCAGGAGTTGAAAACAAGTGCACACACACACACACACAGAAACACACACGGACACACACACACAGACACACACACACACAGAGACACACACACACACAGAGACACACAGACACACACACACACAGAGACACACACACACAGACACACACACACACAGAGACACACACACACAGACACACACACACACAGAGACACACACACACAGACACACACACACACAGAGACACACAGACACACACACACACACACACAGACACACACACACACACACACACACACACACAAAGAGACACACACACACAGAGACACACAGACACACACACACACAGAGACAGAGACACACACTAGGGATTTTTCGATATATCGAGATACTTTCTCCCGCGATTTGATTATCGATATGCATTTGCCAAGTATCGATATCAATTTTCACAACAACAACAAAAAAATCTTTTTTTTTTTTTCCTTTTTTTTGAATTGGTATCAATACTTAATATATGGCTACATTACGCATCTCCATTCCATTTATCATGAAATAGAGTATTTTTTCTTTTATTTATGCCATAAATTGGCATATTGTATATTTCTGACCAATATATCAATAATCGTGATATCGTTATCGTGAGCTTTGTATCGTGTATCGTATCGTATCGTGAGGTACCCTTAGGTTCCCACCCCTAGTGAGAACAGGGTAAGAACAGGGTGTGTTTACTCTGTGTTTACTCTGTGTTTACTCTGTGTTTACACTGTGTTTACTCTGTGTTTACTCTGTGTTTACTCTGTGTTTACAGTGTGTTTACACTGTGTTTACAGTGTGTTTACTCTGTGTTTACTCTGTGTTTACTCTGTGTTTACTCTGTGTTTACAGTGTGTTTACTCTGTGTTTACTCTGTGTTTACACTGTGTTTACTCTGTGTTTACTCTGTGTTTACTCTGTGTTTACACTGTGTTTACACTGTGTTTACACTGTGTTTACTCTGTGTTTACACTGTGTTTACACTGTGTTTACACTGTGTTTACTCTGTGTTTACTCTGTGTTTACTCTGTGTTTACTCTGTGTTTACTCTGTGTTTACTCTGCGTTTACTCTGCGTTTACTCTGCGTTTACTCTGTGTTTACTCTGTGTTTACTCTGTGTTTACTCTGTGTTTACACTGTGTTTACTCTGTGTTTACTCTGTGTTTACACTGTGTTTACTCTGTGTTTACACTGTGTTTACACTGTGTTTACTCTGTGTTTACTCTGTGTTTACAGTGTGTTTACAGTGTGTTTACTCTGTGTTTACTGTGTTTACTCTGTGTTTACTCTGTGTTTACTCTGTGTTTACTCTGTGTTTACTCTGTGTTTACTCTGTGTTTACAGTGTGTTTACACTGTGTTTACTCTGTGTTTACTCTGTGTTTACTCTGTGTTTACTCTGTGTTTACTCTGTGTTTACTCTGCGTTTACACTGCGTTTACACTGCGTTTACACTGCGTTTACTCTGCGTTTACTCTGCGTTTACTCTGCGTTTACTCTGCGTTTACTCTGCGCTTACTCTGCGCTTACTCTGCGCTTACTCTGCGTTTACACTGCGTTTACTCTGCGTTTACTCTGCGTTTACTCTGCGTTTACACTGCGTTTACTCTGCGTTTACACTGCGTTTACTCTGCGATTACACTGCGTTTACTCTGCGTTTACTCTGCGTTTACTCTGCGTTTACTCTGCGTTTACTCTGCGTTTACTCTGTTTACTCTGTGTTTACTGTGTTTACTGTGTTTACTCTGTGTTTACTCTGTGTTTACTCTGTGTTTACACTGTGTTTACACTGCGTTTACACTGCGTTTACTCTGTGTTTACACTGTGTTTACTCTGCGTTTACACTGCGTTTACTCTGCGTTTACTGTGTTTACACTGTGTTTACTCTGTGTTTACACTGTGTTTACTCTGTGTTTACTGTGTTTACTCTGTGTTTACTCTGTGTTTACTCTGTGTTTACTCTGTGTTTACACTGCGTTTACACTGCGTTTACACTGCGTTTACTCTGCGTTTACTCTGCGTTTACTCTGCGTTTACTCTGCGCTTACTCTGCGCTTACTCTGCGCTTACTCTGCGTTTACACTGCGTTTACTCTGCGTTTACTCTGCGTTTACTCTGCGTTTACACTGCGTTTACTCTGCGTTTACACTGCGTTTACTCTGCGTTTACACTGCGTTTACTCTGCGTTTACTCTGCGTTTACTCTGCGTTTACTCTGTGTTTACTCTGTTTACTCTGTGTTTACTGTGTTTACTGTGTTTACTCTGTGTTTACTCTGTGTTTACTCTGTGTTTACACTGTGTTTACACTGTGTTTACACTGCGTTTACACTGCGTTTACTCTGTGTTTACACTGTGTTTACTCTGCGTTTACTCTGCGTTTACTCTGCGTTTACTGTGTTTACACTGTGTTTACTCTGTGTTTACACTGTGTTTACTCTGTGTTTACTGTGTTTACTCTGTTTACTCTGTGTTTACTCTGTGTTTACTCTGTTTACTCTGTGTTTACTCTGTGTTTACTCTGTGTTTACTCTGTGTTTACTCTGTGTTTACTCTGTGTTTACTCTGTGTTTACACTGTGTTTACACTGTGTTTACACTGTGTTTACTCTGTGTTTACTCTGTGTTTACTCTGTGTTTACTCTGTGTTTACTCTGCGTTTACTCTGCGTTTACACTGCGTTTACACTGCGTTTACACTGCGTTTACTCTGCGTTTACTCTGCGTTTACTCTGCGTTTACACTGCGTTTACTCTGCGTTTACTCTGCGTTTACACTGCGTTTACTCTGCGTTTACTCTGCGTTTACTCTGCGTTTACTCTGCGTTTACTCTGTTTACTCTGTGTTTACTCTGTGTTTACTCTGTTTACTCTGTGTTTACACTGTGTTTACTCTGTGTTTACTCTGTGTTTACACTGTGTTTACACTGCGTTTACACTGCGTTTACTCTGCGTTTACTCTGCGTTTACACTGCGTTTACACTGCGTTTACTCTGTGTTTACTCTGTGTTTACTCTGTGTTTACTCTGTGTTTACTGTGTTTACACTGTGTTTACTCTGTGTTTACACTGTGTTTACTCTGTGTTTACACTGTGTTTACTCTGTGTTTACTCTGTGTTTACTCTGTGTTTACTCTGTGTTCACACTGTGTTTACTCTGTGTTTACACTGTGTTTACACTGTGTTTACACTGTGTTTACTCTGTGTTTACACTGTGTTTACACTGTGTTTACACTGTGTTTACTCTGTGTTTACTCTGTGTTTACTCTGTGTTTACACTGTGTTTACTCTGTGTTTACACTGTGTTTACTCTGTGTTTACACTGTGTTTACTCTGTGTTTACTCTGTGTTTACTGTGTTTACTCTGTGTTTACACTGTGTTTACAGTGTGTTTACTCTGTGTTTACAGTGTGTTTACTCTGTGTTTACTCTGTGTTTACACTGTGTTTACACTGTGTTTACTCTGTGTTTACAGTGTGTTTACTCTGTGTTTACTCTGTGTTTACACTGTGTTTACTCTGTGTTTACTCTGTGTTTACTCTGTGTTTACAGTGTGTTTACTCTGTGTTTACTCTGTGTTTACTCTGTGTTTACACTGTGTTTACACTGTGTTTACACTGTGTTCACTCTGTGTTTACTCTGTGTTTACTCTGTGTTTACTCTGTGTTTACTCTGTATTCACACTGTGTTTACTCTGTGTTTACTCTGTGTTTACTCTGTGTTTACTCTGTGTTTACTCTGTGTTTACTCTGTGTTTACTGTGTTTACTCTGTGTTTACTCTGTGTTTACACTGTGTTCACACTGTGTTCACACTGTGTTCACTCTGTGTTCACTCTGTGTTTACTCTGTGTTTACTCTGTGTTTACTCTGTGTTTACTCTGTGTTTACTCTGTGTTTACTCTGTGTTTACACTGTGTTTACTCTGTGTTTACTCTGTGTTTACTCTGTGTTTACTCTGTGTTTACTGTGTTTACTCTGTGTTTACACTGTGTTTACACTGTGTTTACACTGTGTTTACTCTGTGTTTACACTGTGTTTACACTGTGTTTACTCTGTGTTTACACTGTGTTTACTCTGTGTTTACTCTGTGTTTACTCTGTGTTTACTCTGTGTTTACTCTGTGTTTACTCTGTATTTACACTGTGTTTACTCTGTGTTTACTCTGTGTTTACACTGTGTTTACTCTGTGTTTACTCTGTGTTTACTCTGTGTTTACTCTGTGTTTACTGTGTTTACTCTGTGTTTACACTGTGTTTACTCTGTGTTTACACTGTGTTTACTCTGTGTTTACACTGTGTTTACTCTGTGTTTACACTGTGTTTACTCTGTGTTTACTCTGTGTTTACTGTGTTTACTCTGTGTTTACACTGTGTTTACACTGTGTTTACTCTGTGTTTACACTGTGTTTACACTGTGTTTACTCTGTGTTTACACTGTGTTTACACTGTGTTTACACTGTGTTTACACTGTGTTTACTCTGTGTTTACTCTGTGTTTACACTGTGTTTACACTGTGTTTACTCTGTGTTTACACTGTGTTTACACTGTGTTTACTCTGTGTTTACACTGTGTTTACACTGTGTTTACTCTGTGTTTACTCTGTGTTTACTCTGTGTTTACTCTGTGTTTACTCTGTGTTTACTCTGTGTTTACACTGTGTTTACTCTGTGTTTACACTGTGTTTACTCTGTGTTTACTCTGTGTTTACTCTGTGTTTACTGTGTTTACTCTGTGTTTACACTGTGTTTACACTGTGTTTACACTGTGTTTACTCTGTGTTTACACTGTGTTTACACTGTGTTTACTCTGTGTTTACAGTGTGTTTACTCTGTGTTTACTCTGTGTTTACACTGTGTTTACACTGTGTTTACACTGTGTTTACACTGTGTTCACACTGTGTTTACTCTGTGTTTACTCTGTGTTTACTGTGTTTACTCTGTGTTTACACTGTGTTTACTCTGTGTTTACACTGTGTTTACACTGTGTTTACTCTGTGTTTACTCTGTGTTTACTCTGTGTTTACAGTGTATTTACACTGTGTTTACTCTGTGTTTACTCTGTGTTTACTCTGTGTTTACTCTGTGTTTACTCTGTGTTTACTGTGTTTACTCTGTGTTTACACTGTGTTTACTCTGTGTTTACACTGTGTTCACACTGTGTTTACTCTGTGTTTACTCTGTGTTTACTCTGTGTTTACTCTGTGTTTACTCTGTGTCTGTGTCGAGTCACATCTGGCCCCAAAAGAAGCGAGTCAATACAAGACACATTCACACTGACCCGCTTCCAGCTGATGGTTCCTCTGGTTCTGCTGGTTCCTCTGGTTCTGCTGGTTCCTGTGGTTCTGCTGGTTCCTCTGGTTCTGCTGGTTCTTCTGGTTCTGCTGGTTCCTCTGGTTCTGCTGGTTCCTCTGGTTCTGCTGGTTCTTCTGGTTCTGCTGGTTCCTCTGGTTCTGCTGGTTCCTCTGGTTCTGCTGGTTCCTCTGGTTCTGCTGGTTCTGCTGGTTCCTCTGGTTCCTCTGGTTCCTCTGGTTCTGCTGGTTCCTCTGGTTCTGCTGGTTCCTCTGGTTCTGCTGGTTCTTCTGGTTCTGCTGGTTCCTCTGGTTCTGCTGGTTCCTCTGGTTCTGCTGGTTCCTCTGGTTCTGCTGGTTCTTCTGGTTCTGCTGGTTCCTCTGGTTCTGCTGGTTCCTCTGGTTCTGCTCTTTGGAGCGACACACTTCCTCCTCATACTCCGCTATAGTTCTCTCCAGCAGCACAAAGATCTCTTCTGCAGCCGCAGCCAGCCGCTCATTCACCGCAGCTCTCAGCAGACTGCGCCTCGTCCACATGTTGTTGTTAGCTTTAGCCAGGAGCTAATGTTAGCTGTAGCACAGGAGCTAACACTGCATCTGGCTTCCGCTGTAAGCCCCGCCTCCTAAACTTTTTATTTTTTTCACATCTCTCTATTTTAGAGCATACAGACAGGATGTACATCGTGCAGTCTTCTAAATCACAAAAAACGAAGATCCAACGTCAACAACGTACAGTGGGGACGAAAGACATTTACACCATATTGTTATAACCTGAACAAAATTGTTCGTGTTCTATGAAAACACTCACTGACGCCTTCTAACGGACAGACACGGTCGTTCATAAAAACTATGTTCGTCTGTGATGACGTCACTCACACGTTTGTCTTAAATCTGTTTATTTAGCGGAAAAATCCTCAGTGTGATATAAAACCATAGACAAGGGCTCAGGTGGTAGAGCATTAATGCAGAGGGAGTCAGAGGGAGTCATACAGAGGGAGTCAGAGGGAGTCATGCAGAGGGAGTCAGAGGGAGTCATGCAGAGGGAGTCATACAGAGGGAGTCATACAGAGGGAGTCATACAGAGGGAGTCATGCAGAGGGAGTCATGCAGAGGGAGTCATGCAGAGGGAGTCATACAGAGGGAGTCATACAGAGGGAGTCATGCAGAGGGAGTCATACAGAGGGAGTCATACAGAGGGAGTCATACAGAGGGAGTCATGCAGAGGGAGTCATACAGAGGGAGTCATGCAGAGGGAGTCATGCAGAGGGAGTCATGCAGAGGGAGTCAGAGGGAGTCATACAGAGGGAGTCATGCAGAGGGAGTCATGCAGAGGGAGTCAGAGGGAGTCATACAGAGGGAGTCATACAGAGGGAGTCATGCAGAGGGAGTCATACAGAGGGAGTCATGCAGAGGGAGTCATGCAGAGGGAGTCAGAGGGAGTCATACAGAGGGAGTCATGCAGAGGGAGTCAGAGGGAGTCATGCAGAGGGAGTCAGAGGGAGTCATACAGAGGGAGTCATACAGAGGGAGTCAGAGGGAGTCATGCAGAGGGAGTCAGAGGGAGTCATACAGAGGGAGTCATACAGAGGGAGTCATACAGAGGGAGTCATACAGAGGGAGTCATACAGAGGGAGTCATACAGAGGGAGTCATACAGAGGGAGTCATACAGAGGGAGTCATGCAGAGGGAGTCATACAGAGGGAGTCATGTAGAGGGAGTCATGCAGAGGGAGTCATACAGAGGGAGTCATGCAGAGGGAGTCATACAGAGGGAGTCATACAGAGGGAGTCATGCAGAGGGAGTCATACAGAGGGAGTCATACAGAGGGAGTCAGAGGGAGTCATACAGAGGGAGTCATGCAGAGGGAGTCAGAGGGAGTCATACAGAGGGAGTCATGCAGAGGGAGTCATGCAGAGGGAGTCATACAGAGGGAGTCAGAGGGAGTCATACAGAGGGAGTCATGCAGAGGGAGTCAGAGGGAGTCATGCAGAGGGAGTCATACAGAGGGAGTCAGAGGGAGTCATGCAGAGGGAGTCATGCAGAGGGAGTCATGCAGAGGGAGTCATACAGAGGGAGTCATGCAGAGGGAGTCATGCAGAGGGAGTCAGAGGGAGTCATACAGAGGGAGTCAGAGGGAGTCATGCAGAGGGAGTCATACAGAGGGAGTCATACAGAGGGAGTCATACAGAGGGAGTCATGCAGAGGGAGTCAGAGGGAGTCATACAGAGGGAGTCAGAGGGAGTCATACAGAGGGAGTCATACAGAGGGAGTCAGAGGGAGTCATGCAGAGGGAGTCATACAGAGGGAGTCATACAGAGGGAGTCATGCAGAGGGAGTCATGCAGAGGGAGTCATACAGAGGGAGTCATGCAGAGGGAGTCAGAGGGAGTCATACAGAGGGAGTCAGAGGGAGTCATACAGAGGGAGTCATACAGAGGGAGTCAGAGGGAGTCATGCAGAGGGAGTCATACAGAGGGAGTCATACAGAGGGAGTCATGCAGAGGGAGTCATGCAGAGGGAGTCATACAGAGGGAGTCAGAGGGAGTCATGCAGAGGGAGTCATACAGAGGGAGTCAGAGGGAGTCATGCAGAGGGAGTCATACAGAGGGAGTCATACAGAGGGAGTCAGAGGGAGTCATGCAGAGGGAGTCATACAGAGGGAGTCAGAGGGAGTCATACAGAGGGAGTCAGAGGGAGTCATGCAGAGGGAGTCATGCAGAGGTGGACTCCCAGTCCAGTCTGTGGTCCAGGTGGACTCCCAGTCCAGTCTGTGGTCCACTGCACAGAACTGAGGAGGAGCTGAAGGAGACTGTTGAATAAGTCACTATTGCCACTTTTTATTGTACATAATCATCTCCTGCACAGTCTATTTTTAACTTTAACATGTGTCACACTTCTGTCTTTGCACAAATCTGAGTGATTCTGTCTGTGCCAAATGTCACATTTATCAGAGATCACTAAAGTCTCATCGGGCCCCCCTGGTCCTGGATGGGTCTGTTTACACGATGCCAGTAGCTGCAGTGTGGACTTTCATGTGGGTTCTGAGGTTTCCTTTGACGGCAAATGTTTTGGGACAGAGCGAACACTGGAACGGCTTCTCTCCGGTGTGAACCCTCTCGTGTAGATCTCGTGTTGATTTTTGTGTAAATGTTTTCATACAAAATGAACAGCTGTAAGGTTTCTCTCCTGTGTGGATTCGCATGTGTTTTTTTAAGTTAGAGCAGTCTGAAAACATCCTGGCACAAACGCAGCATCTGTAAGGTTTCTCTCCGGTGTGAGTCCTGCTGTGGACCTGCAGATGGACTTCATGCACAAATCTCTTCTTACAAACAAGGCACTCGTATTTCCTCTCTGCTCCCGGCCCGGTTCCTGACAGCAGGTCTCTAGGTCCGGTCCCTGACAGTCCGGTCCCTGACAGTCCGGTCCCTGACAGTCCGGTCCCTGACAGTCCGGTCCCTGACAGTCCGGTCCCTGACAGTCCGGTCCCTGACAGCCCGGTCCCTGACAGCCGGTTTCTGGGTCCAGTCCCTGACAGCAGGTCTCTGGGTCCGGTCCCTGACAGTCCGGTCCCTGACAGTCCGGTCCTTGACAGTCCGGTCCCTGACAGCAGGTCTCTGGGTCCGGTCCCTGACAGCAGGTCTCTGGGTCCGGTCCCTGACAGTCCGGTCCCTGACAGCAGGTCTCTGGGTCCGGTCCCTGACAGTCCCTGTGTGTGGACTTGGTTGTAGAGGTCTCCCTCAGCCTCTGTCTGCATCTGTGCAGTAGAACTGCTGCCTGGATGTCCCCAGTCTTCATCATCGTCTTCATCATTGTCAAGATAATAGATTTCCCTTTGTGCCCTTTGTTCTTCTTCACTTTTCACACACACGGCAGTGAAGTGTGGGAGCTGCTCCTCCTCCTGTTTGAGGCTCTCCTCTTCCTCCTGTTTGAGGCTCTCCTCTTCCTCCTGTTTGAGGCTCTCCTCTTCCTCCTGTTTGAGGCTCTCCTCTTCCTCCTGTTTGAGGCTCTCCTCTTCCTCCTGTTTGAGGATCTCCTCTTCCTCCTGTTTGAGGCCCAGTTCTGATGGTTCCTGCTTCACTCTTGTCTCTGAGTCTGATAAACTGGAGTTGGTCTTTACGACTGAAACAAGAAGAATCAAACATTGAGGAGGTCAGATCAAACATTCAGCTCATCCACCGTGAGGACCAACACTGCGGACCTCAGTCTGGGGCCTGAGTCTGGGACCTCAGTCTGGGGCCTGAGTCTGTGACCTCAGTCTGGGGCCTCAGTCTGTGACCTCAGTCTGGGGCCTCAGTCTGGGGCCTGAGTCGGTGGCCTGAGTCTGTGACCTCAGTCTGTGACCTCAGTCTGTGACCTCAGTCTGGGGCCTCAGTCTGGGGCCTCAGTCTGGGGCCTCAGTCTGTGGCCTCAGTCTGGGGCCTCAGTCTGTGACCTCAGTCTGTGACCTCAGTCTGTGACCTCAGTCTGTGACCTCAGTCTGGGGCCTCAGCTGTGACCTCAGTCTGTGACCTCAGTCTGGGGCCTCAGTCTGTGACCTCAGTCTGGGGCCTCAGTCTGTGACCTCAGTCTGTGACCTCAGTCTGGGGCCTCAGTCTGTGACCTCAGTCTGTGACCTCAGTCTGTGACCTCAGTCTGGGGCCTCAGTCTGTGACCTCAGTCTGGGGCCTCAGTCTGGGGCCTCAGTCTGGGGCCTCAGTCAGATGGAAGGTCATGGAACTTTAAATAGTAAACATTAACACATTTCTACGATCCTTTGGGTCGAGGATGGAAACTGTTTCCTGATCAACTCAACCTGACTTTGAATCATTTTTCTTGGAAAGAGGTGACAGTAGAATGTGTCCACGTCCATGTGGTGCTACAGGCTCCTACCATCTGCACACATTATACATATCGAATAATTACAGGACAAATATGTTTTTGTCGTTTCAAGAACTGAAACAGTGACACACAATTATGGATAAATATGTCTGAGATCCATCCAACATGTTCTTCCCCTTAATCCATTTCTGGATCGAGGGATGTCCTGTGATGTTTCAAAAGGAGCGAGAACACATTAAACTTGATTATCGATTATTCGGACAATCTCGACCCGAAAACGATCATGAGCCCGGTTATAGTTAGTGATAGTCAACATGAGGATTAGAAAAACGCGAGAGTAACGGGCCATGGTTTACACAATTACCTTTATCCCCGGGGAGCAGGACTCTGGGCCGCAGAGCCTCCAGCAGCTGCTGGTTCCTCTGGTTCTGCTCTTTGGAGCGACACACTTCCTCCTCATACTCCGCTATAGTTCTCTCCAGAAGCACAAAGATCTCTTCTGCAGCCGCAGCCAGCCGCTCATTCACCGCAGCTCTCAGCAGACTGCGCCTCTCACTCATCTTACTCTGCTTAGCTTTAGCACACGAGCTAACTGTTGTTAGCACACGAGCTAACACCGGAAACAAAAGCTAACTTCCGCAATAAGCCCCGCCCACAGACCGCGTATCCAAATTAAAACTATTGAAACGTGATTAAAGGATGAATAATGTAAAGACAACATCACACAGAACATTCCGCTCAAACTTTATTTACATTTCATCCTCACTCGAGATCAGAAAGACCTGGATCTGTGGGGACTCGGACCTGGATCTGTGGGGACTCGGACCTGGATCTGTGGGGACTCGGACCTGGATCTGTGGGACTCGGACCTGGATCTGTGGGGACTCGGACCTGGATCTGTGGGGACTCGGACCTGGATCTGTGGGGACTCGGACCTGGATCTGTGGGACTCGGACCTGGATCTGGGGGACTCGGACCTGGATCTGTGGGGACTCGGACCTGGATCTGTGGGGACTCGGACCTGGATCTGTGAGGACTCGGACCTGGATCTGTGAGGACTCGGACCTGGATCTGTGGGGACTCGGACCTGGATCTGTGGGGACTCGGACCTGGATCTGTGGGGACTCGGACCTGGATCTGTGAGGACTCGGACCTGGATCTGTGGGGACTCGGACCTGGATCTGTGAGGACTCGGACCTGGATCTGTGAGGACTCGGACCTGGATCTGTGGGGACTCGGACCTGGATCTGTGGGGACTCGGACCTGGATCTGTGGGGACTCAGACCTGGATCTGTGAGGACTCGGACCTGGATCTGTGGGGACTCGGACCTGGATCTGTGGGGACTCAGACCTGGATCTGTGGGGACTCGGACCTGGATCTGTGAGGACTCGGACCTGGATCTGTGGGGACTCGGACCTGGATCTGTGGGGACTCGGACCTGGATCTGTGAGGACTCGGACCTGGATCTGTGGGGACTCGGACCTGGATCTGTGGGGACTCGGACCTGGATCTGTGAGGACTCGGACCTGGATCTGTGGGGACTCGGACCTGGATCTGTGGGGACTCGGACCTGGATCTGTGAGGACTCGGACCTGGATCTGTGAGGACTCAGACCTGGATCTGTGAGGACTCGGACCTGGATCTGTGGGGACTCGGACCTGGATCTGTGGGGACTCGGACCTGGATCTGTGGGGACTCGGACCTGGATCTGTGGGGACTCGGACCTGGATCTGTGGGGACTCGGACCTGGATCTGTGAGGACTCGGACCTGGATCTGTGAGGACTCGGACCTGGATCTGGGGGGACTCGGACCTGGATCTGGGGGGACTCGGACCTGGATCTGGGGGGACTCGGACCTGGATCTGGGGGGACTCGGACCTGGATCTGGGGGGACTCGGACCTGGATCTGGGGGGACTCGGACCTGGATCTGGGGGGACTCGGACCTGGATCTGGGGGGACTCGGACCTGGATCTGGGGGACCTGCCACAAACTCTGCTCCTTTCCTTCCCGCTCTGGCTCCGCTCTGCTGCTGCTCTGATTGGTCAGAGGCCGAGCCCCTCTGTGCACGTGCATGAGACCCACACACGCGTATTTGGCACAAAGCATCCTGGGAGTTCATCCACTGCACAGAACCGGGAGGACCAGACGATGCCCAAATATGGGCGAGTTCTGCTAATCTCCTGGTCCCCGTGAAGTCCCATGAGCTACTGAGCACAAGCCATTCATTTGAACAGGACGCCATCTTGGATCAGCGGGGCTTGGGCCCGTCTCTCTAGTCCCTGACCCCAATCACCAATAAAAAGGTGTAGGCTGTATCCGAATGTCCACACTATACACTATATAGTGCACTATATAGTGGTCACGCCATTTTGTAGGGGTGTCCGAATGTCCAGAGAGAAAAAGTAGTGCACTGGAATTTTCCCACAATGCATCTCGAAAATGTAGTGAACAGCAGTGGTCACTATACGGAAGTGAGTCAGGGTGAATGCGCACGCACGGTCGCTGAATGCGCGCTCCCGACCCCGCTGTAGCCACATCGCGGATCAGCGAAGCAGAGAGGAGTCACTGGAGCGCAGGAAGGAGCAGACGCTGGGAGTGGAGCGTATCGTGCGGGTTATATACAGCTAATAAAACACTTGTTTGGATAAATATCACTTGGTGGTTGGCATAATCCGATCTGTGACTGGGCCGGGATGGCGTCCTTGGCGGACGATGACGAGGACTTGATGCAGTTTAGTCAGGAATTAGGGGGTTCGGGTGCGTTTGACAGGAGTAGGAGTGGAGGGGGATTGAGCAGTAGCCAGGTTAGGAAACGGGGGTTGGATGGGAATAGTTCAGATGAGGGGATCTCGGGCCGCAAAAGGATAGTTAGGGAGCAGCAGAATCCTAAAGTAATTCTTAAGTTTCGGCAGGAGAATGACATAAAAAATGTGAGCCTGGTTGTGTTGTCAAGGGAGTTGAGAAAGAAAATAGGAGAGGTAGAAGTGGCAAAGGTGCTGAGAGATGGGAGTTTGTTGATTGTGTGTACTTCGGAAGAGCAGAAAAAGAAAGTGTTGCAGTTGGAACATGTGTGCAAGATAGCAGTGACTGAAAGGAGAGTAGTTGGAGAAAAAAAGGCTGTGCGTGGGGTCATAACAGGTGTCCCCTTAGACGAGGACCTGGAAAGGTTTAGGCAGTGTTTAGGTGGAGGTGTCAGTGGAATTAGACGGTTGATGAGGCGAGTGGATGGTCAGAGTGTGCAAAGCTTATCGGTTTTACTGGAGTTTACAGGTGCAGTACTCCCTGAAAAAGTGAAGGTGGGGTGTTTGAGTTTTCCCGTGAGAGAGTTTGTTCCGCCTCCTCTCCGGTGTTATAAATGCCAACTGTATGGGCATGTGGCAGCGGTCTGTAGGGGGAGGCAGAAGTGCCCTAGATGCAGTGGGGAGCACAGAGTAGAGGAGTGTAATGAAAACAGTACTCTTAAATGTAGTAACTGTGGAGGGCAACATGCTGTAACCTACGGAGGATGTGAAGTAAGGAAAAAAGCGGTGGAGATTCAGAGAGTGAAGGTTATGAGCGGTGTCTCTTACGCAGATGCAGTGAGGAAAGTTCAAAATCAAGACCCAGGAGTGAGTGGTGACCAGAGTGATGCTAGAGGGAAGAAGCAGAGTGTGAGTGAGGGTAGTATGGTGTCGGTGGATAATTTGATGGTGTTTCTAGCATATGTCATAAATTGTGCAGATCAGGCAAAGCATAAAACAGATAAAATTAAGATTATTGTGAAAGGAGCGGAAAAGTACCTCGGTATGAGAGGTGTTTCCTGGGAACAGGTGAACAAAAGGTTGGAGGAGGAGAAGAGAATGGTTGTGGGAGGGGGAAGTGAGAGAGTAGTATGAAAATCATTCAATGGAATGCAAGGAGTTTAATGGCTAATGGACAGGAGTTAAAAGGTTATGTGCAGAACAAGGAGAGGAGACCTGATATTATATGTGTTCAGGAAACATGGCTCAGGCCATCATTGGATTTTGTGATTAGGGGGTATGAATGTGTGCGTAGGGATAGACAAGGTGGTAATGGTGGAGGGTGTGCTGTTTTTATTAAAAATGGAATGCAGTATAGGGTGGTGAGGAAGGGGACAGAGCTTGAGTTTATTGTGGTAGAGGTGTGGGTTAGTGAGGGGAAAGTTACCCTGGTGAATTTCTATAATCCCTGTAGGAGGCTAACAATGGATACGTTGCGGGAACTGGATGATAACCTAGAGGGTAAAGTAGTATGTTGTGGTGATTTTAATGCACATAGCACATTGTGGGGTGAACGGAATGATGAGAATGGGGCAGTGATTGAGGAATTATTGGATGCTAGGAATTTAGTGTGTCTGAATGATGGGAGTGGAACACGGATTAACTTCCAGAATGGGAATGAATCTGCACTAGATCTTACTCTAGTGTCAGAGTCTATTGCAGGGAATTGTAAGTGGAGGGTTGATAAGGAGACTACTATAGGTAGTGACCATTATCCTGTAGAGGTTGAGTTGGGATTCAGTGTTGAAGAAGTTACCACAGAGGGGGTAGGGAAATGGAGTTTTAGTGGTGTTAAGTGGGATAGATTTAGTTACATATGTGATAGGGAAATGGAAAGAGTAAATGTTAATGGAGGTGTGAATGATTTTAATAGTTCTCTATGTAGTGCAATTTTGGAGGCAGCCAAACAGACAATCAAGAAGAAAGGAGGAAAGGCTCAAAGGAAGAGTGTTCCTTGGTGGTCAGATGAATGTAATAATGCTATTAAGGATAGAAACAAGGCTTTTAAAGTGTTTAAGAGGAATCATTGTTTCCAAAATCTGTGTGACTATAAACGGAAGCTCGCTGTAGTAAGGAGAGTTGTTAAAGAAACTAAAAGAGCATACTGGGCACGATATTGTGATACTTTAGGGAGGCAAACATCAGTGGGTCAAATATGGGGGACAATTAGGAGAATGGGAGGAAGTAAAGCTAGTTTTGGGTATCCAGCAATGTCATCTGGTGGAAGTGTAATTTTAACTAATAAAGGCAAGGCTGATCTTTTAGCTCAGCAGTTTGTGAAAGTCCATAGTAACGGAAATTTAAGTGAAGAAGAAAGGAGAGGAAGGAGGGAAACAGTTAGATGTAATTTGAATAGTCTTGAGGATGTGGAGGAGTGTGATAATGCAATTAATGATGAGTTCAGTATTTGGGAGTTGAACAGGGCATTAAGCAGATGTGGCAATACTACCCCTGGAGAGGATGACATAAGCTATTGTATGCTGAGAAACTTGAGTGATAGAAGTAAGATTGTGTTGTTAAAGTTGTATAACAAAGTATGGGTAGAGAGTAGACTGCCAGAGCAATGGAAAGAGGCAATTGTAGTTCCTATTTGTAAACCAGGTAAAGATCCTTCTGCTGCAGAAAGTTACAGACCAATAGCTTTAACATCACATGTTGGGAAGGTAATGGAGAGAATGATTAATGATAGGCTAGACTATTTTCTGGAAAAGAATGCGTTGATCAAGAATCACCAGTATGGTTTTAGGAAGGGTAGGAGTACAGTAGACCCTTCTTTGCTTTTAGAAGACGAAATTAGGAAGGCGCAGGTGAACAAGGAGTGCGTTGTCTCAGTGTTTTTTGACGTTGAGAAAGCATATGATATGATGTGGAGGGAGGGGCTGATTATAAGATTGCATAAGATGGGTGTACGGGGGAAGATGTTGAAATGGGTTCGAGATTTCTTATCAGGGAGAAAGATATCAGTCCGAGTAGGGAAAGAGTGTAGCTCAAAGTTTGAGGTTGAAAATGGCACGCCGCAGGGCAGCATTGTAAGTCCAGTATTATTTACAATTATGATAAATGAAATTTTTTGTGACATTGAGTCATCAATTGGAGTGTCACTGTTTGCGGACGATGGTATAGTGTGGAAAAGGGGGAAAAATGTACGGTATATTGTTAAAAAGTTGCAAGAAGCTATCGGGATGGTTGAAGCCTGGTCAACAAAATGGGGTTTCAGATTTTCAGTGAGTAAAACAAAAGTCATGTTTTTTACCAGGAAAAGAGTGGGAGATGACATTAATCTTACTTTATATGGGAAGAATCTTGAACGAGTGAATGAGTTTAAGTACTTAGGGTTAGTGTTTGATAGTAAGTTGACATGGGCAGCCCATATTAATAAGGTAATAGAGAAGTGCAAAAAGGTGATGAACGTAATGAGGTGTCTTAGAGGACGGGACTGGGGAGCTAGTCGGAATTGTATTAAAACTGTGTATGTGGCGTTAATCAGGTCTGCTTTAGACTTTGGATGTGTGGTATACGGCTCTGCGGCAAAAAGTAATTTAAAGAAGCTAGATGTTGTACAATGTAAAGCCTTGAGATTATGTTGTGGGGCTGCAAGATCCACTCCAGTCTCTGCACTGCAGGTGGAGGTGAATGAGATGCCTCTGAAGTTTAGGAGATTGCAGTTGACCTTAGTGTATTGGGCCAATTTGCAGGGGAGCAGTAGAGATCATCCTTGTCAGAGAAGTTTAAAACCAACTCAGGAGAGGGAAAGAGCGCAACTGGCCAGTTTTGGCTGGGTAATAGAGGAGGCGGTGGAGAATGCAGGACTAAGAAATCTAGAGGTATGTCCTGTAGTCCCAAGTTCTGCTGTCCCTCCGTGGGAATTATTGGAGCCTCATGTGGATTTAACTCTTTTGAAGAAAAAGAACTATAATAATAACAATGTAGAGATGTACATCTGGGAGAAGTTTTATGAGCATCTAGAGATTTATACTGATGCATCAAAAATGGAGGATGGGAGAGTGGGCGTTGCTGTAGTAATCCCTAAATTGGGAATAAACACCTGTAAAAGAACAAGTGATAACTTGGCAGTATACACAGCAGAGCTGGTGGCTTTGTTATTGGCCATGATTTGGATTGAAGAAAATGCGACAGTAGTAACTAAGGTAGTGGTAGCGTCTGATTCCAGTAGTGCGCTGTCAAGTATTAAAAGTTTGGTGTCAGAATCGAGACAGGATTTAGTTTTTGAGATAGCACTAATAATGCAAAGGTTAAAGAGAGCAGGGAAACAAGTGGTGTTATTATGGGTACCAGCGCATATAGGGGTAAGAGGGAATGAGATGGCGGACAGATACGCTAAAAAGGGCGCAAGGAGTGGGGCTCTGGATTTCCCTGTTAGAATAAGCAAGGCAGAAGTGAAAAGTCTTATCAAAGTTAGAATTAAAGAGATGTGGCAGAGAAGCTGGGAGGAGGAGGATAAAGGACGGTTTTATTTTAATGTGCAACATCAAGTGGGACAAGAGGTAATAGGAGGAGAATTCAGCCGGAGAGAGGAAGACGTGATAACACGACTGAAATTAGGACATACCTACTTGAACGGTACATTAAGTTTAATGGGAAAACATCCGACTGGACAATGTGAGCACTGTGGAGGCAGAGAAACTGTTGAGCATGTCCTTATGGAATGTGTAAGATACAGAAGTGCCAAGAGAGTCCTGTCCACACACAGCTCCTGTCCACGCACTCCTGTCCACACAGCTCCTGTCCACACAGCTCCTGTCCACACAGCTCCTGTCCACACAGCTCCTGTCCACACAGCTCCTGTCCACACAGCTCCTGTCCACACAGCTCCTGTCCACACAGCTCCTGTCCACACAGCTCCTGTCCACAGCTCCTGTCCACACAGCTCCTGTCCACACAGCTCCTGTCCACACAGCTCCTGTCCACACAGCTCCTGTCCACACAGCTCCTGTCCACACAGCTCCTGTCCACACAGCTCCTGTCCACACAGCTCCTGTCCACACACACACAGCTCCTGTCCACGCAGCTCCTGTCCACACAGCTCCTGTCCACACAGCAGCTCCTGTCCACGCAGCTCCTGTCCACACAGCTCCTGTCCACACAGCTCCTGTCCACGCAGCTCCTGTCCACACAGCTCCTGTCCACACAGCTGTCCACACTGCTCCTGTCCACACAGCTGCCCTGTCCACACAGCTCCTGTCCACACAGCTCCTGTCCACACAGCTCCTGTCCACACAGCTAGCTCCTGTCCACACAGCTCCTGTCCACACAGCTCCTGTCCACACAGCTCCTGTCCACACAGCTCCTGTCCACACAGCTCCTGTCCACACAGCTCCTGTCCACACAGCTCCTGTCCACACAGCTCCTGTCCACGCAGCTCCTGTCCACACAGCTCCTGTCCACACAGCTCCTGTCCACACAGCTCCTGTCCACACAGCTCCTGTCCACACAGCTCCTGTCCACACAGCTCCTGTCCACACTGCTCCTGTCCACACAGCTCCTGTCCACACAGCTCCTGTCCACACAGCTCCTGTCCACACAGCTCCTGTCCACACAGCTGTTCACGCAGCTCCTGTCCACACAGCTCCTGTCCACACAGCTCCTGTCCACACAGCTCCTGTCCACACAGCTCCTGTCCACACAGCTCCTGTCCACACAGCTCCTGTCCACACAGCTCCTGTCCACACAGCTCCTGTCCACACAGCTCCTGTCCACACAGCTCCTGTCCACACAGCTCCTGTCCACACAGCTGTTCACGCAGCTCCTGTCCACACAGCTCCTGTCCACGCAGCTCCTGTCCACGCAGCTCCTGTCCACACAGCTGTTCACGCAGCTCCTGTCCACACAGCTCCTGTCCACACAGCTCCTGTCCACACAGCTCCTGTCCACACAGCTCCTGTCCACGCAGCTCCTGTCCACACAGCTCCTGTCCACGCAGCTCCTGTCCACACAGCTCCTGTCCACACAGCTCCTGTCCACGCAGCTCCTGTCCACGCAGCTCCTGTCCACGCAGCTCCTGTCCACACAGCTCCTGTCCACACAGCTCCTGTCCACACAGCTCCTGTCCACACAGCTCCTGTCCACACAGCTCCTGTCCACGCAGCTCCTGTCCACACAGCTCCTGTCCACACAGCTCCTGTCCACACAGCTCCTGTCCACACAGCTCCTGTCCACACTGCTGATCAGGCTGGTGCTGCTGATGCTGGTCCTGCTCATCATCAGGCCCTGGCTCCTCTTCCACTGGCTCACAGAGATCACCATCGCTGACGCAGATGTTGTGCAGGATGGCGCAACAGGCAGTCACCTCGACTGCAAAGGTGGGTTGGACTTCCAGTGCCTTAGAGAAAATGGATCGCCATCTTGCTTTCATCATGCCAAACGCTCTCTCTGTTACAGATCGTGCCCGTGCATGGTGCTGGTTGAAGCGGGCTTCCACTGGGCTCCGAACAGGCTCTCTGTATGGAGGGAGGAGTGTGATGGGCTGACGGAGGCAAGGGTAACCCCCATCCCCAAGGAGGACGTGTCCATTTGGGGGATAGAGCCGGTGGACGTAGAGGGGGCTGTTTTTAAGCGCTAGAGAATCGTGCACAGATCCGGGGTAGCCAACAAACAAATCAATAAATAAGCCACGGTGATTACACACAGCCTGCATTTGAATAGAATAAAACAATTTCCTGTTAAAATAACACTGTGCATTTTCTTGAAGGGGCTTTATTCTGATGTGGCAGCCGTCGATGCTCCCCACAACATTATTGAGAGCAGCTGATCCAGCCAGCAACTGAAACCCAGCTGCAACTTGGGGAAGTTCCTCCAGGGAAGGGAAATGAATTATTTGGCCACGCATTTGAAGGATCTGGTTGGCCACCCTGTGGATCACATCGTGGACTGTGGACTGGGGCATGTCAAATGCCCTGGCGACAACACGGTACGCGGTGCCACTGGCCAACCAAAAGAGGAAGACCAAAACCTCCATGTCCTGGCTCCAGCCCTGGTGATGAGCACTCCTCAGGTGGCTAACCAGACGGGTGATGGTGGTTCGAGTGAGACGAAAATCGGGGCGAAGGTCAGACTGGCCATTTAAGTACATGCTGACTAGGGGTACATGGTGGTTCAGTCGGCAGTACACCGGTGGTTCACCCTAAAACAAAACAAAAATTCTCTTAAACTTAATATGATACTTCTAGATTCATTTTTTAATTCTGTATCTGCACTTTTAGTTATGAGTGCAGACACAGGAATAAGTACTCATTTTTCATTTTGAGATTTAAAAATGTAAATAAAAATGAAGAGTATATAGTCAAAGCAAAGGAAGGTTTCTCACCCATCATCTGTACTTCTTAGCAAGTTTTCCCAACGTTTCGTCCTCAACCTGGGGACTTCTTCCCTGAAGAAGTCCCCAGGTTGAGGACGAAACGTTGGGAAAACTTGCTAAGAAGTACAGATGATGGGTGAGAAACCTTCCTTTGCTTTGACTAATCCCTGTACGACTGAGGGCTTACAGAAACTATATAGCTGAAGTCATGTTCTTTTGTGCCCTGGCATTGATTTTGCCAAATGTATTGTGTGTTGCAGGGAGCTGGAGCTGCCCTGAGACAACTGAAGTAGAAACCCTCACTACATCACTCGCACCTAATAACACACACAAAAATCACAGAAGCCCTGTGCCCCATGGCCAAGCAAATTCTATTATTGTTTAATGATTAAGTACTCATTTTTCATTTAGAAAAAATGAGTACTTAATCCATTTCCCTTGCTATGGTTTTGTGTTCTTTCAACCAATAAAATATTTTAATGTTCTTGCATTTTAAGTGAGTGTGTCTATACAATGTGTTTTCTTGTTGAAATATGTCTAAATGTATATGACTAATGTGTTTCTCATTGACTGAGAATAGTATTTTAATTAGTAAGTACACCAAAAGTACTATAATTTACCCAGTAGATGGTGCTAATGCTATATAGACAAAGGACGAATACAATACTTACACGACGCCTTGCTAATGAACGAAGAGCCCTCATCGCCTGTCTTTGCCTTCTCTCTGTTCGGCGGTGTTTAATTCGCATTATGATAACTTGTATAATAGTTATGAAAAACACCGCAAAATTCAGTGGAGGTGCCATTTCACCAGTGTTAGAGGAGCCGGTCAGGTGGCGTGAATATGAAAGACGTCAACCAAAATTCATAAATATGAATATAAATTGTAAAAACATTTTATACATGTATATTAGACAAATATTGATATTTTAATATACTTTTATTTATATATAAAATTATATTGATCCAATGACATGTGACAGGGGTGTGATGTGGGCCGCGGCTAAAAATAGTGTGCATGTGTCCGAATCGCCAACAGAATGAGTGCACTGACTCACTCACTCAGTCGCTATATAGTCCCGAACTATATAGTGAGTGAGTGAATAGGGTATAGTGTGGACATTCAGATACAGCCGTAGACTTTACTTAAACTGTTCCCTCTTGTTCATGGTTCCTCTTGTTCATGGTTCCTCTTATTCATGGTTCCTGTCACTCCTGTATTCGTCCCGGAAACCGTATTCGTCCGGAAGTTCAGTTTGCGCATGTCAAAAAGTGTAAAGTCCTTAAGTGGTGACTGGTTAAGTTTAGGCGTCTGAGTAAGATGGTTAAGGTTAGGGTTAAGGTGGTCTGAGTAAGATGGTTAAGGTTAGGGTTAAGGTGGTCTGAGTAAGATGGTTAAGGTTAGGGTTAAGGTGGGTCTGAGTAAGATGGTTAAGGTTAGGGTTAAGGTGGTCTGAGTAAGATGGTTAAGGTTAGGGTTAAGGTTATTTTATGGGAATGGCTGGTTAAGTTTAGGCATGAATAGGTAGTTTTTTATATTTACTTCCGCTTCCATCCAGATTCTGTGACGTAATCTACTGCTGCGTTTGCTCATTGGATCAAACTGAACTTCCGGACGAATCCGGTTTCCGGGACGAATACGGGAGTGACAGTTCCTCTTGTTCATGGTTCCTCTTGTTCCTGGTTCCTCTTGTTCCTGGTTCCTCTTGTTCCTGGTTCCTCTTGTTCCTGGTTCCTCTTGTTCCTGGTTCCTCTTGTTCCTAGTTCCTCTTGTTCCTGGTTCCTCTTGTTCATGGTTCCTCTTGTTCCTGGTTCCTCTTGTTCCTGGTTCCTCTTGTTCCTGGTTCCTCTTGTTCCTGGTTCCTCTTGTTCATGGTTCCTCTTGTTCATGGTTCCTCTTGTTCATGGTTCCTCTTGTTCATGGTTCCTCTTGTTCATGGTTCCTCCTGTGAGAAGCTACAGTCTGTGACACTTCATGTGGACGTTTAGGTTTGACCTGACAGCAAATGTTTTTGCACACACTGAGCAGCTGTAAGGTTTCTCTCCTGTATGAAGTCGTTCGTGTCGATCTAAATCCCCTTTCTGGGAAAATGTTTTCTCACAGAACGAACAGCTGTAAGGTTTCTCTCCTGAGTGAACTCTTTCATGGCGATCTAAATGATCTTTACGAGGAAATGTTTTTTTACAGATGGAACAGCTGTAAGGTCTCTCTCCTGCGTGAGTTCTTGTGTGTGAAGTGAGTTGTTTCCTAAAGGTGAATGTTTTCTTACAAACGGAGCAAGAGTGAGATTTCTCTGCTCCTCTGTCTCGGGGTCCGGTCCCTGACAGCAGGTCTCTAGGTCCGGTCCTTGACAGTCCGGTCCCTGACAGTCCGGTCCCTGACAGTCCGGTCCCTGACAGTCCGGTCCCTGACAGTCCGGTCCCTGACAGTCCGGTCCCTGACAGCAGGTCTCTGGGTCCGGTCCCTGACAGCAGGTCTCTGGGTCCGGTCCCTGACAGCAGGTCTCTGGGTCCGGTCCCTGACAGCAGGTCTCTGGGTCCGGTCCCTGACAGTCCGGTCCCTGACAGTCCGGTCCCTGACAGTCCGGTCCCTGACAGTCCGGTCCCTGACAGTCCGGTCCCTGACAGCAGGTCTCTGGGTCCGGTCCCTGACAGTCCCTGTGTGTGGACTTGGTTGTAGAGGTCTCCCTCAGCCTCTGTCTGCATCTGTGCAGTAGAACTGCTGCCTGGATGTCCCCAGTCTTCATCATAGTCTTCATCATGGTCTTCATCATGGTCTTCATCAGGGTCTTCATCATGGTCAGTGTAAGAGTGGTGTCTCTGTTCTTCTGTCTCTGAGTGTAAATGTGTCTGTGAGCTGATGTCTGCTCCTCCACAGAGCTGTCCCTGTGCTTCCTCTCTGTCTTCTTCAATCAGTGAGGACTGCTCTTCACTCTTCACACACACAGCAGTGAAGTCTGGGAGCTTCTCTTCCTCCTGTTTCAGCCTCTCCTCTGCCTCCTCTTCCTCCCGTTTCAGCCTCTCCTCTGCCTCCTCTTCCTCCTGTTTCAGCCTCTCCTCTGCCTCCTCTTCCTCCTGTTTCAGCCTCTCCTCTGCCTCCTCTTCCTCCTGTTTCAGGCCCAGTTCTGAGGGTTCGTCGCTCACGCGTAGAGTCTCTGGAGTTTCCTGAATCGATCTGAACCAGTGGATTTCAACCCCTAAAAAGAGAAGGTCATATTTTAATACAATCATTAAAACATAAGAACTCCATATCGATACGCTCTACATTTGTCCAAAGGAGAAGACACACACTTCTATAGCAACACACACAACATAAAACATGTAACCATCACACATGAACAATAGAGACACACAGAAACACACACGGACACACAGAGACACATGAAGACACACACGGACACACACAGAGACACACACGGACACACACAGAGACACACACACGGACACACACAGAGACACATGAAGACACACACGGACACACACAGAGACACACACACACACAGACACACACGGACACACACAGAGACACACACACAGACACACACACAGACACACACACAGACACACAGACACACACACAAACACACAGACACACACAGACACACACGGACACACACAGAGACACACACACAGACACAAACACAGACACACACGGACACAGACACACACAGACACACACACAGACACACACACAGACACACACAGACACACACGGACACACACAGAGACACACACACAGACACAAACACAGACACACACAGACACACACAGACACAGACACACACAGACACACACACAGACACACACACAGACACAAACACAGACACACACAGACACACACGGACACACACACACACACAGACACACACACAGACACACACACAGACACACACACAGACACACACACAGACACACACACAGACACAAACACAGACACACACAGACACACACAGACACACACGGACACACACAGAGACACACACACAGACACACACACAGACACACACACAGACACACAGACACACACGGACACACACAGAGACACACACACAGACACAAACACAGACACACACAGACACACAGACACACACAGACACACACAGACACACACACACAGCCTCTGCCTCCTGTTCCAGAGGAGGACCCTTAAAGAAGCAGGACTGAGGCTGAAGCAGGAGTTATTTAGATTTCACTAAAACAGATTCAATGTAAGAATCCACACAACAACAGTCTGTGAAGTATTCAGCAGTCATTTAATAATATATTATATCTTTTATACAGAGCCAAAGCTTTCTGTCGTTTGTAACTTTGTGTTATGGCAAAACAAATCATTCTGAGAACAGGGTGAGAACAGGGCGAGAACAGGGCGAGAACAGGGTGAGAACAGGGTGAGAACAGGGTGAGAACAGGGTGAGAACAGGGCGAGAACAGGGCGAGAACAGGGTGAGAACAGGGCGAGAACAGGGCGAGAACAGGGCGAGAACAGGGTGAGAACAGGGCGAGAACAGGGCGAGAACAGGGCGAGAACAGGGCGAGAACAGGGCGAGAACAGGGCGAGAACAGGGCGAGAACAGGGGCGAGAACAGGGTAAGAACAGGGCGAGAACAGGGCGAGAACAGGGCGAGAACAGGGCGAGAACAGGGTGAGAACAGGGCGAGAACAGGGCGAGAACAGGGCGAGAACAGGGCGAGAACAGGGCGAGAACAGGGTGAGAACAGGGTAAGAACAGGGCGAGAACAGGGTAAGAACAGGGTGAGAACAGGGTGAGAACAGGGCGAGAACAGGGTGAGAACAGGGTGAGAACAGGGCGAGAACAGGGCGAGAACAGGGCGAGAACAGGGTGAGAACAGGGTGAGAACAGGGCGAGAACAGGGCGAGAACAGGGCGAGAACAGGGCGAGAACAGGGTGAGAACAGGGCGAGAACAGGGCGAGAACAGGGCGAGAACAGGGTAAGAACAGGGTGAGAACAGGGCGAGAACAGGGCGAGAACAGGGTGAAAACAGGGTGAAAACAGGGCGAGAACAGGGTGAGAACAGGGCGAGAACAGGGCGAGAACAGGGTGAGAACAGGGCGAGAACAGGGCGAGAACAGGGCGTGAACAGGGCGAGAACAGGGTGAGAACAGGGTGAGAACAGGGTGTGAACAGGGTGAGAACAGGGTGAGAACAGGGTGAGAACAGGGTGAGAACAGTGTGAGAACAGGGCGAGAACAGGGTGAGAACAGGGCGAGAACAGGGCGAGAACAGGGTAAGAACAGGGTGAGAACAGGGTGAGAACAGGGCGAGAACAGGGTGAGAACAGGGTGAAAACAGGGTGAAAACAGGGCGAGAACAGGGCGAGAACAGGGCGTGAACAGGGCGAGAACAGGGCGAGAACAGGGCGAGAACAGGGCGAGAACAGGGTAAAGGTCTAACATGTGACTGTAATCCAGGTTGTCGGTCACTTTATGCAGAAAGGATACGGAACAGGCTGAGTTCATGTGTTTACTCTGTGTTTACTCTGTGTTTACTCTGTGTTTACACTGTGTTTACACTGTGTTTACTCTGTGTTTACACTGTGTTTACTCTGTGTTTACTCTGTTTACTCTGTGTTTACACTGTGTTTACTGTGTTTACACTGTGTTTACACTGTGTTTACTCTGTGTTTACACTGTGTTTACTCTGTTTACACTGTGTTTACACTGTGTTTACTCTGTGTTTACACTGTGTTTACACTGTGTTTACTCTGTTTACTCTGTGTTTACACTGTGTTTACTCTGTGTTTACACTGTGTTTACACTGTGTTTACTCTGTTTACTCTGTGTTTACTCTGTGTTTACACTGTGTTTACACTGTGTTTACACTGTGTTTACACTGTGTTTACTCTGTGTTTACTCTGTGTTTACTCTGTGTTTACTCTGTGTTTACTCTGTGTTTACTCTGTGTTTACACTGTGTTTACACTGTGTTTAATCTGTGTTTAATCTGTGTTTACATTGTGTTTACACTGTGTTTACTCTGTGTTTACTCTGTGTTTACTCTGTGTTTACTCTGTGTTTACACTGTGTTTACACTGTGTTTACACTGTGTTTAATCTGTGTTTAATCTGTGTTTACTCTGTGTTTACACTGTGTTTACACTGTGTTTACACTGTGTTTACTCTGTTTACACTGTGTTTACTCTGTGTTTACTCTGTGTTTACACTGTGTTTACTCTGTTTACACTGTGTTTACACTGTGTTTACTCTGTTTACTCTGTGTTTACACTGTGTTTACTCTGTTTACTCTGTGTTTACACTGTGTTTACTCTGTTTACTCTGTGTTTACACTGTGTTTACACTGTGTTTACTCTGTGTTTAATCTGTGTTTAATCTGTGTTTAATCTGTGTTTAATCTGTGTTTACTCTGTGTTTACTCTGTGTTTACTCTGTGTTTACACTGTGTTTACACTGTGTTTAATCTGTGTTTAATCTGTGTTTACACTGTGTTTACTCTGTGTTTACTCTGTGTTTACTCTGTGTTTACACTGTGTTTACACTGTGTTTACTCTGTGTTTACACTGTGTTTACTCTGTTTACTCTGTGTTTACTCTGTGTTTACACTGTGTTTACTCTGTGTTTACACTGTGTTTACTCTGTGTTTACACTGTGTTTACACTGTGTTTACTGTGTTTACACTGTGTTTACACTGTGTTTACACTGTGTTTACTCTGTGTTTACTCTGTGTTTACACTGTGTTTACTCTGTTTACTCTGTGTTTACACTGTGTTTACACTGTGTTTACACTGTGTTTACTCTGTGTTTACTCTGTGTTTACACTGTTTACACTGTGTTTACACTGTGTTTACACTGTGTTTACTCTGTGTTTACACTGTGTTTACTCTGTGTTTACACTGTGTTTACTCTGTGTTTACACTGTGTTTACTCTGTGTTTACTCTGTGTTTACTCTGTGTTTACTCTGTGTTTACACTGTGTTTACTCTGTTTACACTGTGTTTACACTGTGTTTACACTGTGTTTACTCTGTGTTTACTCTGTGTTTACACTGTTTACACTGTGTTTACACTGTGTTTACTCTGTGTTTACACTGTGTTTACTCTGTGTTTACACTGTGTTCACACTGTGTTTACTCTGTGTTTACTCTGTGTTTACTCTGTGTTTACACTGTGTTTACTTTGTGTCTTTGACGAGTCACATCTGGCCCCAAAAGAAGCGAGTCAATACAAGACACATGCACACTGACCCGCTTCCAGCTGATGGTTCCTCTGGTTCTGCTGGTTCCTGTGGTTCTGCTGGTTCCTGTGGTTCTGCTGGTTCCTGTGGTTCTGCTGGTTCCTGTGGTTCTGCTGGTTCCTGTGGTTCCTCTGGTTCTGCTGGTTCCTCTGGTTCCTGTGGTTCTGCTGGTTCCTCTGGTTCTGCTGGTTCTGCTGGTTCCTCTGGTTCTGCTGGTTCCTCTGGTTCTGCTGGTTCCTCTGGTTCTGCTGGTTCCTCTGGTTCTGCTGGTTCCTCTGGTTCTGCTGGTTCCTCTGGTTCTGCTGGTTCCTCTGGTTCTGCTGGTTCCTCTGGTTCTCCTCTTTGGAGCGACACACTTCCTCCTCATACTCCGCTATAGTTCTCTCCAGCAGCACAAAGATCTCTTCTGCAGCCGCAGCCAGCCGCTCATTCACCGCAGCTCTCAGCAGACTGCGCCTCGTCCACATGTTGTTGTTAGCTTTAGCCAGGAGCTAATGTTAGCTGTAGCACAGGAGCTAACACTGCATCTGGCTTCCGCTGTAAGCCCCGCCTCCTAAACTTTTTATTTTTTTCACATCTCTCTGTTTTACAGACAGGATGTACATCGTGCAGTCTTCTATATCACAAAAAAACAAAAAACGAAGATCCAACGTCAACAACGTACAGTGGGGACGAAAGACATTTACACCATATTGTTATAACCTGAACAAAATTGTTCGTGTTCTATGAAAAAACTCACTGACGCCCTCTAACGGACAGACACGGTCGTTCATAAAAACTCATGTTCGTCTGTTATGACGTCACTCACACGTTTGTCTTAAATCTGTTTATTTAGCGGAAAAATCCTCAGTGTGATATAAAACCATAGACAAGGGCTCAGGTGGTAGAGCATTAATGCAGAGGGAGTCAGAGGGAGTCATGCAGAGGGAGTCATGCAGAGGGAGTCATGCAGAGGGAGTCAGAGGGAGTCATTCAGAGGGAGTCATGCAGAGGGAGTCAGAGGGAGTCATGCAGAGGGAGTCAGAAGGAGTCATGCAGAGGGAGTCAGAGGGAGTCATTCAGAGGGAGTCATGCAGAGGGAGTCAGAAGGAGTCATGCAGAGGGAGTCATGCAGAGGGAGTCAGAGGGAGTCATTCAGAGGGAGTCATGCAGAGGGAGTCATGCAGAGGGAGTCAGAGGGAGTCATGCAGAGGGAGTCAGAAGGAGTCATGCAGAGGGAGTCATGCAGAGGGAGTCATGCAGAGGGAGTCAGAGGGAGTCATTCAGAGGGAGTCATGCAGAGGGAGTCATGCAGAGGGAGTCAGAGGGAGTCATGCAGAGGGAGTCAGAAGGAGTCATGCAGAGGGAGTCATGCAGAGGGAGTCAGAGGGAGTCATGCAGAGGGAGTCAGAAGGAGTCATGCAGAGGGAGTCATGCAGAGGGAGTCAGAGGGAGTCATTCAGAGGGAGTCATGCAGAGGGAGTCATGCAGAGGGAGTCAGAGGGAGTCATGCAGAGGGAGTCAGAAGGAGTCATGCAGAGGGAGTCATGCAGAGGGAGTCAGAGGGAGTCATTCAGAGGGAGTCATGCAGAGGGAGTCAGAGGGAGTCATGCAGAGGGAGTCATGCAGAGGGAGTCATGCAGAGGGAGTCATGCAGAGGGAGTCATTCAGAGGGAGTCATGCAGAGGGAGTCATGCAGAGGGAGTCAGAAGGAGTCATGCAGAGGGAGTCATGCAGAGGGAGTCAGAGGGAGTCATTCAGAGGGAGTCATGCAGAGGGAGTCAGAAGGAGTCATGCAGAGGGAGTCATGCAGAGGGAGTCAGAGGGAGTCATGCAGAGGGAGTCATGCAGAGGGAGTCAGAGGGAGTCATGCAGAGGGAGTCAGAGGGAGTCATTCAGAGGGAGTCATGCAGAGGGAGTCATGCAGAGGGAGTCAGAGGGAGTCATGCAGAGGGAGTCATGCAGAGGGAGTCAGAAGGAGTCATGCAGAGGGAGTCATGCAGAGGGAGTCAGAGGGAGTCATTCAGAGGGAGTCATGCAGAGGGAGTCATGCAGAGGGAGTCAGAAGGAGTCATGCAGAGGGAGTCAGAAGGAGTCATGCAGAGGGAGTCATACAGAGGGAGTCATACAGAGGGAGTCATGCAGAGGGAGTCATACAGAGGGAGTCATACAGAGGGAGTCATGCAGAGGGAGTCATGCAGAGGGAGTTAGAGGGAGTCATGCAGAGGGAGTCAGAAGGAGTCATGCAGAGGGAGTCAGGAGTCATGCAGAGGGAGTCATGCAGAGGGAGTCAGAAGGAGTCATGCAGAGGGAGTCATGCAGAGGGAGTCAGAAGGAGTCATGCAGAGGGAGTCATGCAGAGGGAGTCAGAGGGAGTCATACAGAGGGAGTCATGCAGAGGGAGTCATGCAGAGGGAGTTAGAGGGTGTCATGCAGAGGGAGTCAGAGGGAGTCATACAGAGGGAGTCATGCAGAGGGAGTCATGCAGAGGGAGTCATGCAGAGGGAGTCAGAGGGAGTCATGCAGAGGGAGTCAGAGGGAGTCATACAGAGGGAGTCATACAGAGGGAGTCATGCAGAGGGAGTCATGCAGAGGGAGTTAGAGGGAGTCATGCAGAGGGAGTCATGCAGAGGGAGTTAGAGGGAGTCATGCAGAGGGAGTCATGCAGAGGGAGTTAGAGGGAGTCATGCAGAGGGAGTCAGAGGGAGTCATGCAGAGGGAGTCATGCAGAGGGAGTTAGAGGGAGTCATGCAGAGGGAGTCATGCAGAGGGAGTCAGAGGGAGTCATGCAGAGGGAGTTAGAGGGAGTCATGCAGAGGGAGTCATGCAGAGGGAGTCATGCAGAGGGAGTCATGCAGAGGGAGTTAGAGGGAGTCATGCAGAGGGAGTCATGCAGAGGGAGTCATGCAGAGGGAGTCATACAGAGGGAGTCAGAGGGAGTCATGCAGAGGGAGTTAGAGGGAGTCATGCAGAGGGAGTCATGCAGAGGGAGTCATGCAGAGGGAGTTAGAGGGAGTCATGCAGAGGGAGTCATGCAGAGGGAGTTAGAGGGAGTCATGCAGAGGGAGTCATGCAGAGGGAGTCATGCAGAGGGAGTCATGCAGAGGGAGTCAGAGGGAGTCATGCAGAGGGAGTCAGAAGGAGTCATGCAGAGGGAGTCATGCAGAGGGAGTCAGAGGGAGTCATGCAGAGGGAGTCAGAAGGAGTCATGCAGAGGGAGTCATGCAGAGGGAGTCAGAGGGAGTCATTCAGAGGGAGTCATGCAGAGGGAGTCATGCAGAGGGAGTCAGAGGGAGTCATGCAGAGGGAGTCAGAAGGAGTCATGCAGAGGGAGTCATGCAGAGGGAGTCAGAGGGAGTCATTCAGAGGGAGTCATGCAGAGGGAGTCAGAGGGAGTCATGCAGAGGGAGTCATGCAGAGGGAGTCATGCAGAGGGAGTCAGAAGGAGTCATGCAGAGGGAGTCATGCAGAGGGAGTCATTCAGAGGGAGTCATGCAGAGGGAGTCATGCAGAGGGAGTCAGAAGGAGTCATGCAGAGGGAGTCATGCAGAGGGAGTCATGCAGAGGGAGTCAGAGGGAGTCATTCAGAGGGAGTCATGCAGAGGGAGTCAGAAGGAGTCATGCAGAGGGAGTCATGCAGAGGGAGTCAGAGGGAGTCATGCAGAGGGAGTCATGCAGAGGGAGTCATGCAGAGGGAGTCAGAGGGAGTCATTCAGAGGGAGTCATGCAGAGGGAGTCATGCAGAGGGAGTCAGAGGGAGTCATGCAGAGGGAGTCATGCAGAGGGAGTCAGAAGGAGTCATGCAGAGGGAGTCATGCAGAGGGAGTCAGAGGGAGTCATTCAGAGGGAGTCATGCAGAGGGAGTCATGCAGAGGGAGTCAGAAGGAGTCATGCAGAGGGAGTCAGAAGGAGTCATGCAGAGGGAGTCATACAGAGGGAGTCAGTCATACAGAGGGAGTCATGCAGAGGGAGTCATACAGAGGGAGTCATACAGAGGGAGTCATGCAGAGGGAGTCATGCAGAGGGAGTTAGAGGGAGTCATGCAGAGGGAGTCAGAAGGAGTCATGCAGAGGGAGTCAGGAGTCATGCAGAGGGAGTCATGCAGAGGGAGTCAGAAGGAGTCATGCAGAGGGAGTCATGCAGAGGGAGTCAGAAGGAGTCATGCAGAGGGAGTCATGCAGAGGGAGTCAGAGGGAGTCATACAGAGGGAGTCATGCAGAGGGAGTCATGCAGAGGGAGTTAGAGGGAGTCATGCAGAGGGAGTCAGAGGGAGTCATACAGAGGGAGTCATGCAGAGGGAGTCAGCAGAGGGAGTCATGCAGAGGGAGTCAGAGGGAGTCATGCAGAGGGAGTCAGAGGGAGTCATACAGAGGGAGTCATACAGAGGGAGTCATGCAGAGGGAGTCATGCAGAGGGAGTTAGAGGGAGTCATGCAGAGGGAGTCATGCAGAGGGAGTTAGAGGGAGTCATGCAGAGGGAGTCATGCAGAGGGAGTTAGAGGGAGTCATGCAGAGGGAGTCAGAGGGAGTCATGCAGAGGGAGTCATGCAGAGGGAGTTAGAGGGAGTCATGCAGAGGGAGTCATGCAGAGGGAGTCAGAGGGAGTCATGCAGAGGGAGTTAGAGGGAGTCATGCAGAGGGAGTCATGCAGAGGGAGTCATGCAGAGGGAGTCATGCAGAGGGAGTTAGAGGGAGTCATGCAGAGGGAGTCATGCAGAGGGAGTCATGCAGAGGGAGTCATACAGAGGGAGTCAGAGGGAGTCATGCAGAGGGAGTTAGAGGGAGTCATGCAGAGGGAGTCATGCAGAGGGAGTCATGCAGAGGGAGTTAGAGGGAGTCATGCAGAGGGAGTCATGCAGAGGGAGTTAGAGGGAGTCATGCAGAGGGAGTCATGCAGAGGGAGTCATGCAGAGGGAGTCATGCAGAGGGAGTCATGCAGAGGGAGTCATGCAGAGGGAGTCATGCAGAGGGTGTCATGCAGAGGGAGTCATGCAGAGGGAGTCATGCAGAGGGAGTCATGCAGAGGGAGTCATGCAGAGGGAGTCAGAGGGAGTCATTCAGAGGGAGTCATGCAGAGGGAGTCAGAGGGAGTCATGCAGAGGGAGTCATGCAGAGGGAGTCATGCAGAGGGAGTCAGAGGGAGTCATGCAGAGGTGGACTCCCAGTCCAGTCTATGGTCCAGGTGGACTCCCAGTCCAGTCTGTGGTCCAGGTGGACTCCCAGTCCAGTCTGTGGTCCAGGTGGACTCCCAGTCCAGTCTGTGGTCCACTGCACAGAACTGAGGAGGAGCTGAAGGAGACTGTTGAATAAGTCACTATTGCCACTTTTTATTGTACATAATCATCTCCTGCACAGTCTATTTTTAACTTTAACATGTGTCACACTTCTGTCTTTGCACAAATCTGAGTGATTCTGTCTGTGCCAAATGTCACATTTATCAGAGATCACTAAAGTCTCATCGGGCCCCCCTGGTCCTGGATGGGTCTGTTTACACGATGCCAGTAGCTGCAGTGTGGACTTTCATGTGGGTTCTGAGGTTTCCTTTGACGGCAAACGTTTTGGCACAGAGCGAACACTGGAACGGCTTCTCTCCGGTGTGAACCCTCTCGTGTTGATCTCGTGTTGATTTTTGTGTAAATGTTTTCATACAAAATGAACAGCTGTAAGGTTTCTCTCCTGTGTGGATTCGCATGTGTTTTTTTAAGTTAGAGCTGTCTGAAAACATCCTGGCACAAAAGCAGCATCTGTAAGGTTTCTCTCCGGTGTGAGTCCTGCTGTGGACCTGCAGATGGACTTCATGCACAAATCTCTTCTTACAAACAAGGCACTCGTATTTCCTCTCTGCTCCCGGCCCGGTTCCTGACAGCAGGTCTCTAGGTCCGGTCCCTGACAGTCCGGTCCCTGACAGTCCGGTCCCTGACAGTCCGGTCCCTGACAGTCCGGTCCCTGACAGTCCGGTCCCTGACAGTCCGGTCCCTGACAGTCCGGTCCCTGACAGCAGGTTTCTGGGTCCGGTCCCTGACAGCAGGTCTCTGGGTCCGGTCCCTGACAGTCCGGTCCCTGACAGTCCGGTCCCTGACAGTCCGGTCCCTGACAGTCCGGTCCCTGACAGCAGGTCTCTGGGTCCGGTCCCTGACAGTCCGTGTGTGTGGACTTGGTTGTAGAGGTCTCCCTCAGCCTCTGTCTGCATCTGTGCAGTAGAACTGCTGCCTGGATGTCCCCAGTCTTCATCATCGTCTTCATCATTGTCAAGATAATAGATTTCCCTTTGTGCCCTTTGTTCTTCTTCACTCTTCACACACACAGCAGTGAAGTGTGGGAGCTGCTCCTCCTCCTGTTTGAGGCTCTCCTCTTCCTCCTGTTTGAGGATCTCCTCTTCCTCCTGTTTGAGGCTCTCCTCTTCCTCCTGTTTGAGGATCTCCTCTTCCTCCTGTTTGAGGCTCTCCTCTTCCTCCTGTTTGAGGATCTCCTCTTCCTCCTGTTTGAGGCTCTCCTCTTCCTCCTGTTTGAGGCCCAGTTCTGATGGTTCCTGCTTCACTCTCGTCTCTGAGTCTGATAAAGTGGAGTTGGTCTTTACGACTGAAACAAGAAGAATCAAACATTCAGGAGGTCAGATCAAACATTCAGCTCATCCACCGTGAGGACCAACACTGCGGACCTCAGTCTGGGGCCTGAGTCTGGGGCCTCAGTCTGTGACCTCAGACCGGCGCCTGAGTCTGTGACCTCAGTCTGTGACCTCAGACCGGGGCCTCAGTCTGTGACCTCAGTCTGTGACCTCAGACCGGGGCCTCAGTCTGTGACCTCAGACCGGGGCCTCAGTCTGTGACCTCAGACCGGGGCCTCAGTCTGTGACCTCAGTCTGTGACCTCAGACCGGGGCCTCAGTCTGTGACCTCAGACCGGGGCCTCAGTCTGTGACCTCAGTCAGATGGAAGGTCATGGAACTTTAAATAGTAAACATTAACACATTTCTACGATCCTTTGGGTCGAGGATGGAAACTGTTTCCTGATCAACTCAACCTGACTTTGAATCATTTTTCTTGGAAAGAGGTGACAGTAGAATGTGTCCACGTCCATGTGGTGCTACAGGCTCCTACCATCTGCACACATTATACATATCAAATAATTACAGGACGAATATGTTTTTGTCGTTTCAAGAACTGAAACAGTGACACACAATTATGGCTAAATATGTCTGAGAGAAAAGCAAAACAACATCCAACATGTTCTTCCCCTTAATCCATTTCTGGATCGAGGGATGTCCTGTGATGTTTCAAAAGGAGCGAGAACACATTAAACTTGATTATCGATTATTCGGACAATCTCGACCCGAAAGCGATCATGAGCCCGGTTATAGTTAGTGATAGTCAACATGAGGATTAGAAAAACGCGAGAGTAACGGGCCATGGTTTACACAATTACCTTTATCCCCGGGGAGCAGGACTCTGGGCCGCAGAGCCTCCAGCAGCTGCTGGTTCCTCTGGTTCTGCTCTTTGGAGCGACACACTTCCTCCTCATACTCCGCTATAGTTCTCTCCAGAAGCACAAAGATCTCTTCTGCAGCCGCAGCCAGCCGCTCATTCACCGCAGCTCTCAGCAGACTGCGCCTCTCACTCATCTTACTCTGCTTAGCTTTAGCACACGAGCTAACTGTTGTTAGCGTTAGCACACGAGCTAACACCGGAAACAAAAGCTAACTTCCGCAATAAGCCCCGCCCACAGACCGCGTCTTCAAATTAAAACGTATTGAAACGTGATTAAAGGATGAATAATGTAAAGACAACATCACACAGAACATTCCGCTCAAACTTTATTTACATTTCATCCTCACTCGAGATCAGAAAGACCTGGATCTGTGGGGACTCGGACCTGGATCTGTGGGGACTCGGACCTGGATCTGTGGGGACTCGGACCTGGATCTGTGGGGACTCGGACCTGGATCTGTGGGGACTCGGACCTGGATCTGTGGGGACTCGGACCTGGATCTGTGGGGACTCGGACCTGGATCTGTGGGGACTCGGACCTGGATCTGTGAGGACTCGGACCTGGATCTGGGGGGACTCGCGGACCTGGATCTGTGAGGACTCGGACCTGGATCTGTGGGGACTCGGACCTGGATCTGTGAGGACTCGGACCTGGATCTGTGAGGACTCGGACCTGGATCTGTGGGGACTCGGACCTGGATCTGTGGGGACTCGGACCTGGATCTGTGGGGACTCGGACCTGGATCTGTGAGGACTCGGACCTGGATCTGTGGGGACTCGGACCTGGATCTGTGAGGACTCGGACCTGGATCTGTGAGGACTCGGACCTGGATCTGTGGGGACTCGGACCTGGATCTGTGGGGACTCGGACCTGGATCTGTGGGGACTCAGACCTGGATCTGTGAGGACTCGGACCTGGATCTGTGGGGACTCGGACCTGGATCTGTGGGGACTCAGACCTGGATCTGTGGGGACTCGGACCTGGATCTGTGAGGACTCGGACCTGGATCTGTGGGGACTCGGACCTGGATCTGTGGGGACTCGGACCTGGATCTGTGAGGACTCGGACCTGGATCTGTGGGGACTCGGACCTGGATCTGTGGGGACTCGGACCTGGATCTGTGAGGACTCGGACCTGGATCTGTGGGGACTCGGACCTGGATCTGTGGGGACTCGGACCTGGATCTGTGAGGACTCGGACCTGGATCTGTGAGGACTCAGACCTGGATCTGTGAGGACTCGGACCTGGATCTGTGGGGACTCGGACCTGGATCTGTGAGGACTCGGACCTGGATCTGTGAGGACTCGGACCTGGATCTGGGGGGACTCGGACCTGGATCTGGGGGGACTCGGACCTGGATCTGGGGGGACTCGGACCTGGATCTGGGGGGACTCGGACCTGGATCTGGGGGGACTCGGACCTGGATCTGGGGGACCTGCCACAAACTCTGCTCCTTTCCTTCCCGCTCTGGCTCCGCTCTGCTGCTGCTCTGATTGGTCAGAGGCCGAGCCCCTCTGTGCACGTGCATGAGACCCACACACGCGTATTTGGCACAAAGCATCCTGGGAGTTCATCCACTGCACAGAACCGGGAGGACCAGACGATGCCCAAATATGGGCGAGTTCTGCTAATCTCCTGGTCCCCGTGAAGTCCCATGAGCTACTGAGCACAAGCCATTCATTTGAACAGGACGCCATCTTGGATCAGCGGGGCTTGGGCCCGTCTCTCTAGTCCCTGACCCCAATCACCAATAAAAAGGTGTAGGCTGTATCCGAATGTCCACACTATACACTATATAACCACTGCACCTCCAGCCACGACTCCGTGAAGCTGATCAAGTTCGCGGACGACACCACCCTCATTGGACTCATCTCCAACAACGATGAGTCCGCCTACAGGAGGGAGGTGGACCGGCTGGTGTCCTGGTGCAGTGGTAACAACCTGGAGCTGAACGCCCAGAAGACAGTGGAGATGATTGTGGACTTCAGGAAGAGCACTGTCCCCCCGCCCCCACCCTCCGTGATGGACTCCCCCATCACCTCTGTGGAGTCCTTCCGTTTCCTGGGCACCACCATCACCCAGGACCTCAAGTGGGAGCCGACCATCAGCTCTCTCATCAAGAAGGCCCAGCAGAGGATGTACTTCCTGCGGCAGCTCAGGAAAGCCAAGCTGCCTGCACAGATGTTGGTGCAGTTCTACACGGCCATCATCGAGTCCATCCTCACCTCCTCCGTCACCGTGTGGTTCGCTGGAGCCACAGTCAGGGACAAACAGAGACTACAGCGCATTGTGCGCTCTGCAGAGGAAGTGATCGGCCGCAGCCTTCCATCGCTGCAGGACCTGTACGTCGCCCGAGCTCGAGGCCGGGCTGGTCGTATCACAGCCGACCCCTCTCACCCTGCACATGGACTATTCCAACCACTCCCCTCAGGCAGGAGGCTGCGGTCCATCAGGACTAGAACCTCCCGCCACAAGAACAGTTTCTTCCCCTCTGCTGTTGGACTCTTGAACACTTCTTAACCTGTCCCCCCGCCCTTTATAAAGTCACTTTACTGCCCATCATACGTCACTTTACTTCACTGTACTGCTGTCACCTTACATTGTGTGCACCATGTGCACTTGTATATTGTAAATAGTAACTGTAACTCTATTTTAAATTTAAATTTATTCTTTAGAAGTGTTTTTTATTCTTATTTTTATTATCTCTTTTTGACTGTTGCACTGAGCCAAAGCAATTTCCAAGTCTGTGACCTCCCGTTACTTACGTTGGCAATAAAAATGATTCTGATTCTGATTCTGATTCTGATTCTGATATAGTGCACTATATAGTGGTCACGCCATTTTGTAGGGGTGTCCGAATGTCCAGAGAGAAAAAGTAGTGCACTGGAATTTTCCCACAATGCATCTCGAAAATGTAGTGAACAGCAGTGGTCACTATACGGAAGTGAGTCAGGGTTTTAATGCAGTTGCTCGGTCTCCTGACTAAAAAAGCGCGTCTTTTGTCTGTCAGATGTCTGAATACTTAACATGTATATTGCATTTTGTCACAGTTGTGGTTCTGGTTGTAGCAATAGCATCGGCAATAGACGTTTTCATTGGTTGGTTCTTGTTCTGCAAATGTCTGTGTCCAATAGATCATCAGATGTCCAGAAGCTAGGGACAAACAAAAACAAAAGAAGAAATCATGAGTATCTCTCTCATTTAGCACTCATCAATGTATGATTTCAAAAATATAAACATCACTCCCCAGTTTTTTCTCTCTCAGATCCTCAGATCCTCAGATCCTCAGGTCCTCAGGGTCCTCAGGTCCTCAGGTCCTCAGGGTCCCCTGAGGGTGAGTCTCAGTCGTCATCAGGTCAGGTCATAGAGATGTCATCCTTGACATCAGTAGGGTCCAAGCTATGGTTCTGGTCTCTCCAGATGCACATCAGGATCTCCAGATACAGTCTTTTCAGTTGAAGCACATCAGGTCATTTGCGATGCACTTCTGGTCAATGGTGCAGTGTCTCAGTTCCTGTACACAGCTTGTTATGCAGTAGTTACTCTCTATGGTTAAGTCATTTTGATTCTACTTTAAAGACAATTTCTATTCATGCTGTTGCTAATGTCCCTCAGACAAAAAGCAAGCGCAGTTTACTTCTCTAATTTGTGTTTTTATCAGATCTAATTCTCATCAATGTAATTACTTCACACAGTACAAAATCAACAAATCAAAAGTGTCAGGACAGACGTCAATTATGTCCATGACAATATAGAATTCAAATGAACATTTCTGGTCTCAAAAAATACTGATTCAACTAAAGATTCAAGTGATAGACAATTAAAAATATGTGTTTACATTGGAGTAAACTTTTAAAATGCTTTTTTCTCATGTTCTGCTTTTTCATGTATCTATATGTAAATGTGAATGTGTGAGTGTATGTGTGTGTATGTGTGTGTGTGTGTGTGTGTGTGAATTTTGGGGTTGTGTCTCAAGACTCCTCGAACCACCTGTAGGTGTCAAAGGTCACACTGTGGTGATGTAAACCAACTGGACACACTTTCAACTGCCTCTAGGTCTCTCCCTGACGCTCCACCCATCACGTCTCCAGAAACCTCCACTTTTCATGGCCCCGGTCTCACTCCCACTTACTTCTGTAGTGGGGGGAGGGGCAAGGAGGTGGCATTTCCCTTTGCTCTTTGATCTGTGACCTGTGGCTGGGTGGGCTTTGCGCTGTCCAGTGTCCAGCAGTCCAGTGACCCTGTACAGTGTGTGCTCTTGGTTCTGGAAAACAACCTTATAGTCAAATTAAAAACAACAGAGATTGTGAATGAGATTGTTTTTCTCTCTGAAGTCAAAACAATTTTGAAGCGCTCTTGGCTTTCCCAAGCGCTATGTAAATAAAAGATTACTTATTATCTTACTAATGATGACATTTAAAACCAGAAACTCTCAATATAAAAAACAAGACTCAAATCTCTTAAACCTTCTTAAACTTTAAAAAATGTATTCTATTTTGTACTTCTGTACTGTGTGATGTTTTTAATCTTGGCTTGCTTGGGTTTCTTGAAATGCGCCATAAAATAGAATGAATTATTATTATTACTCAAATCGCAACTAAAACTGTATGAAAAATCTCTGTAAAAATGAATTTTGAAAAACATTAAAACAAAAATTGAAAACATGAAGTCAAAGCAAAAAGATTAACTAAACTGGATTAATCACTTTATGGAATTTCCCTTTTACACTTGAACATTTATAGCATATATTCTAATTTAAAATAATTGCTGCATTCTTCAAATGCACTCAATAAACTTTTAAAAACATTTTGAATTAACGGACGTAATCAAACTCTGCTCGCCCTGCAGTGAGCAGCAGCTGCAAGGCCAGAGCTATAGACAAAACAAAACTCACAAAACTCGCAGCTTTTAGACTGTAAATTGGGTCACAGTTTAACTTAATAATAATACTTTTACAGCCTAATTCCTAATTCCCTCTTTCTTTTTAGACAAAGTCTACAATCATTAATCACTTTTAACTCAGATTCTAATTTAAATGTTTGAAAAACGGCTTTTGTAACTAAAATAAAAAATACATGAAAAAATTCTCACTAACAGCTATGAAATATCAGATACAATAATGGACTCACAAAATAAGCAGCAGATTTAAAAGAATGGAATCTAGAAATATGTTAGGTCTAAAAAGAATTGCACAGCTTTTAGCACTAATATTTGGGTTTCAAAAAACATATAATATTCAAAACTTATATTTACTAATGGTGTTTAAAAACGTTTAACTGTGTCTAACACAATGTTCAATTGCAAATTTAGCAAATTTAACGGAATAACAACTATGAAAAGCCTAAATCCTAAAAGCAGTAGCTTTGCTTCAGATTCAGAGCCAGAGCAGCGAAGGAGGGGGCCGTTTCCCTGACAACGGCAGCAGATAGAGCTGCGCACACACACAGGCAAAAAGATACAGAAGAATAACTTTCAAGATTACTTTGTTAAGCAAATATAACTGATGTTGTTCTTTATACTTTTGTCATCCAAATCTAGAAGTGATCACTTTCCACACTAGTAACAAAAGGCACTCTTGTCTTTAACGTTTACGCTTCTATTTTATCGAGGTAGCAAACTAGTTTAAACTCAAAATCTCTTTCTAAAAAACAAAAACAACTGTTGGATACAACCCTCTCATAGTTTAACTGTAGATAAAACTCTGCAAAAAATGTAAATAACTCACGAAAGCTCTCATAGCTCAACTTTAGATAAAACTCTGCATTCTCCGGTGAACTCTGTTCACGCCAAAAAAAAAAACTCCCTTTTTCTGTATGTAATTTAAACCGTGATCACTGAAATATTGTTCCTTCTTTACTTTTGTCATTTATCAGCCTGAAATTCGTCAATTTCAAAGCTTTTGTAACAAAGGCCTCCTTAACACGTTTCCCTTTTTATAATTACTTTTAATTTTACACCATGGTTTCACTTTGGATCCTCACTTTAATGGCCAACACTTTTCACTTTATGGATCCTATTCACTTTAATGGCCAACACTTATTTGAACACAATTTAGAGAGTTCGACAGACCTCAAAAACAGACCAAAATTTAGCTAGTATCCAATTATGCAGACTTTACATATAAAAAGGTGTCTGCTTACCTTATTCTTGTCAAAGAGGTGCGCACGGGCTGTCCGAGAGGTCTGCCAACTCTTTTCCGCGTCGGAATCTTCAATTTAAAAAACAAAAGTGACAGAAGCGACAAGAAGCATCCAGGAACAGCTCTTCCAGCCTGCTGGAATCCCCGCTCCCAGACACAGCCGGTCTCCCACGCAGAGGAAAAGAAACAGAGCAAAACTCCCTCAAAACAATCCAGAGAATGGCACAAACCGAGCCGCGCATTCTCCACCAAATCTGTTAGGATTTAAGCAGACAGAGACGGATCGTGGTGTGCCAAATTCTGGAAGTTTATTTAAGTTTCTCTCAAGTTCCACTGGTTTACTCTGTTTCTTTCCCTCAGACAGAATAAAGGCAGTACACAGTTTATATAGTCATTGTCACGTCACACATCGAAAGACATACGTGTCACAAAGAGACAGTCACATCATAGTCATAACATGGAGTCCTTGTAGAGTCCTTGTACAGTCCTGCACGTAGGCCATATTGCTATCTAATACTTGAAGAAGATGACATAGTCTGGGATCGCGTCTTTAATTCAGACAGAAGACATGTTTTATTGTCAATGGTAGAGACAGCACGATCAACAGATACAACAGAATGCAAGTGTATTATACAGAGCGGAGGCATGGAGACCTCCAATCAGCAGCTTCCACAGTGTGCTTGTAGCTTGGCCTTCAGATAGACACAACAAGGGAAAAGTACTGGCTTCTGCACATTGATAGAATGATGAGTTTAACTTTAACAAAAGTTGCTTAAAAGTGTTATGAAATCTCACATTCCCCCCTCTGGTCATACATTCCCGTGTGACCATCAGGATCGATAAACAGCAACATAACATCATAACTCAATACTTCAAAAACTCATAAACTCGGTACTTCACTCGGTACTTCAAAAAACTCAGAACTCGGAATACTTCAAAAACTCATAAAACATGTTCAGATCTTTCATAAAACTTGTCAACAATCTTCAGTAAAATACCAAACTTCATCAGTCGATGGTGGTTCCAGATATTGCTTTGAAAACAGTCTCTCCCACTTCTCCTGTTGGTTTCTTCAGGCTGCATTTGTGTCGAGCCATGAATTCTTCTGTGACGTGTCTTTCAATCACACGTTTCAGCTTTAGTGTCCAGATTCAGAAATCCAATTCAGTCCAAATTATGTCCAAATTCAGAAATCCAGATTGTTCCAAATGATGTCCTTGCAAAAGAGGACGATGGTATTATCCATGTCTCAGCAGCTCACAGCCTGAGTGGAATCAGGGGCTGTGCTGCAGATTGTCCATGTGCTGGTCCAGACGCATGGTTTCTCTTGAGGTTTTTCAGTTTTGGCTTAAAAAAAAACACTTTTTGTGTAAAAAAAAAAGTAGTCTTCTGTTCTGTAGATGTTACAGACAATGCCCGCATCCTTCCACCACCTGAAGAAGATGACATAGTCTGGGATCGCGTCTTAAATTCAGACAGAAGACATGTTTTATTGTCGATGGTAGAGACAGCACGATCAACAGATACAACAGAATACAAGTGTATTATACAGAGCGTTGGCATGGAGACCTCCAATCAGCAGCTTCCACGGTGTGCTTGTAGCTTGGCCTTCAGATAGACACAACAAGGGAAGAGTACTGGCTTCTGCACATTGATAGAATGATGAGTTTAACTTTAACAAAAGTTGCTTAAAAGTGTTATGAAATCTCACATACTAATAGAATGATCAAGGACTAAAAAACCTCTGTGTTTGTTTACACTGACCCTGTATTACCCTGTGTTATATGTACTGCTGTGTGACACTGACCCTGTATTACCCTGTGTTATATGTACTGCTGTGTGACACTGACCCTGTATTACCCTGTGTTATATGTACTGCTGTGTGACACTGACCCTGTATTACCCTGTGTTATATGTACTGCTGTGTGACACTGACCCTGTATTACCCTGTGTTATATGTACTGTCTGTGTGACACTGACCCTGTATTACCCTGTGTTATATGTACTGTCTGTGTGACACTGACCCTGTATTACCCTGTGTTATATGTACTGTCTGTGTGACACTGACCCTGTATTACCCTGTGTTATATGTACTGTCTGTGTGACACTGACCCTGTATTACCCTGTGTTATATGTACTGCTGTGTGACACTGACCCTGTATTACCCTGTGTTATATGTACTGTCTGTGTGACACTGACCCTGTATTACCCTGTGTTATATGTACTGCTGTGTGACACTGACCCTGTATTACCCTGTGTTATATGTACTGTCTGTGTGACACTGACCCTGTATTACCCTGTGTTATATGTACTGTCTGTGTGACACTGACCCTGTATTACCCTGTGTTATGTACTGTCTGTGTGACACTGACCCTGTATTACCCTGTGTTATATGTACTGTCTGTGTGACACTGACCCTGTATTACCCTGTGTTATGTACTGTCTGTGGATAAACGTTATACAGACTCTAAAGGGTTATCTGTCTCCATGGCAACGCTCTCTGCTCTTACTGATAAGATCTGTGGAAATTCCCCAGAGACAAACACGCGGCTCTAATCTCTCAGCGGAATGTGGGCGGAGCTAAAGGCCTTTGGGCGGAGCTTAAGGCGGAAGTGAAGCCTTAGCAGCAGCGGCCGCAGGTTCAGAGCTCAAACAGACGCAGCTTTAACCCGGGACACATCTTTAACCCGGGTTATACAGACAGCTTTTAAAAGGGTTTTAAAAAAGTGGGTCATAGGTGTAATGACAGAAGGTGTGGGTGGTAGGTGGGTTGTGGGGTGGGTATGAAGATGTGAGGAGCGGGGGGGGGAAGGAGGGGGAGTATATGGGAGGGTGGGGGTTTATGTGGTTGTGTTGGTATGGGGGTAGTGGTTTGTATGGGTATTTGGAGGAGATTTAGGGGGTATGGTGGTATGTAAGGTTAGATGAAGTCGGTGAGTGAAAATGAGGAAGGTGGGTAGGGGGGTAGGTTATGGTGTTAGCGGGGGAATTGTGGTTGGGGGGGGGGGGGGGATGAAGTGGAATATTATTTGGGGGTAAGAAAGGGGTGAGAAAGATGGTTAAGGATGAGGGGGGGGGGATAGGGTAGGGTATTTTTATGTTATGGGTATAGGGGGTGTGATTTGTATTTGGGTGGGGATTTTATGGGGATTATGGGTTAGGGGATGAAGTGGATATGGTTGAGGTATGGGTTTGTGTGGTGGGGGGGGGGTGGATGGGATGAAGGGGGGGTGATTAGAAGGAGGGAGGGGGAAGGTGTTGGTATATATAGAGATAATAGATATATAGAAGGGTGGGTAGGGGGAGATGGGGGGGATAGAGGGTGAGGGTTGGGGGGTGGCTGGTGTGTTGGGGGGTAGTGGGGGAGGTTTGGGGGGGGGGGGGGTTGATTGGATGGGGGTGTGGGGGGGGGGTGGGGGGGGGGGTATAGGGAGGTGTGTGGGTTGTGAAGGGTTTTGGATGGTATGGGGGGTGTTGGGTGAGATTGGGGGTGATGGTTGTATAGATGGGGGGTAGGGGGGGGGGGGGGGGGGATTTTTGTGTTGGGGGGTGTGGGGTGGGGAATATTGGTGGGGAGTATTAATGGGTGGAAGGAGGATGGATGGTGAGGTAATGATGGTGGGAAGGGAGGATGGATGTGGTGTAATGATGTGAAGGAGGATGGGGGGATGGGTGGGAGTAATTGATGGGTGGAAAGGGGGGATGATGATTGGGGGGGGGTAATGATGTGGATGGAGGGGATGGGGGATGGGGTGTGGGTAATGATGGTGGGGAAGAGGGGATGGGATGTGGGGGTAATGATGGAGGTGGGATATTGATTTGAGGGAAGTGATGTGGGTGGTAATGAGGGGTGAAGGAGGGGGGGATGTGGTGTGGTAAGATGGTGAAAGGGGAGGATGGTGGGGTGTGTTGGGGGGGTTGTGGGGAGTGGTAGGGGGGGGGGGGGGGGGATGGGTGGGGGGGTGAATAAGAGGTGAATGTAGGGGTTGATGGGTAGAAATTTGGGTGAGAGGATATGATTTGGTGATGATTGAGTGTGAAGAGTAATGGGGTGTTGGTTGTGTGGTTGGGGTGGATAGAAATTGGGATAGGGGGGGGGGGGGTGTGGGGGTGGGTTGGTAATTTGTAGGTGGTGGTTGTAGTGGTGGTTGGTAGGGGGTATGAATGGATGGATGGGTGTTAGGATATGGTGGGGGGATGTATGTGGGGGGGGAGGGGGTGTGGGTAAGAGTATTAATGGGGGGAATATATATGGGGTAGGATGGTAAGGGGGAATGTAAATGTGTAAGGAGGGATGGGTAAGGGGGGTAAATGTGGTAAGGGGAGGGGAGGGTTAGGTAGGGGATGGGGGGGTAAGGTAAATGGTGGTAAGGAGGAATGGGGGGTAAAGGTTAGGGGATGGGGTAAGGGGGGGTAAATGTGCAAAGTAGGGGAGGGTAAGTAGGGGGGGTCGGGTAAGGTATATGTTAAGGGGAGGATGGGTAAGGTAGGGGGATGGGGGTAAGGGGTAAAGGTGGGTTAAGGGAGGGGATGGGTAAGGGATGGGGGGGTTGGGGGGTTAAGGGTAAATGTTAAGGAGGGATGGGGGGGGTAGGGTGATTTGGTGTAATTGGTTATGTTATGATGGCACAGGGAGAGTGAGGGGTATTGGGGTGGATAGTATTGTAGATTAAGGGTATGTATATGATCGTTGAAGATATGTGGTGTTTAAGGTATTGAGGAGATGGGGGGGGGGGGTGTTTTATGGGGGGGAGATTTTTGGGGGGGGTTGAGAATGTGGGGATATGATTTAGATATATGGTTTTTAAGGTATGGGGGATGGGGGGGGGGGGGGGTTTGGTGGGGAGAGGTTGTAAGGGGGAGGTTGTTATAGGTTTTAGATATAGGGGGTGTTTAGGTATGAGGAAAGGTAGGGGGTTTATGTGGTGATGTGTGGAGAATAGAGAAGTATTATATGTGGGGAGATATATTGTGTTACGTACAGCTGTTCCACCGTAAAAGAAATTTGCTCAAAGAATCAACGTGGGATAATACACATGGTGATACACACTGGGGGAGAGGACCTGTAAGCTGTTCGTCTGTGTTATAACTTGTGACGTTTAGGAAGTCTTCACCGTGGGGACAGTGTTTCGAATGCCTACACGGGGAGACAAACCCGTCAGGTGTATAGAGTGTGTAGGAAGAAGGTAGCTGTAATGCGAGCTCTGACAGACTTGTGTGATCGCAAAGGGGTTATAATGAATGATGGTTAAGTAGGGGGGTTAGGTTGTTGGAATTAAAGTTTTGGCATTGTTATAAAAACGATGTGTATATAGGGAGTTTGGAATGTTATGAGGTGCCATGTGCTGTGATATAATGAGACTTGTGGTAGTTGGATCAGTCCGGAAGTTATAAATTGTTAATGCGCTAAGTCGTGTAGAGATTCCATGGAAGAAGGGCAGAAGGAAAACGTACGGCTCAGTTTTAGGATGGTTGAGGTACGTGGGGGGGGGGCGGGATGGAAATGATGGTGATATAGTTCGAAAGGGGGGACCGAGGCATTTGACCCGTTTACCGCCAGACGCTCTGAGGGAAGAACAGGCGTGTTGTTTACACCAGGACACGGGTGCAGAAACATCAGGCTTTTTACGGTTGATCTGATCCCAAATACTGATTCTTGTTCTAGAACCAAAAGATTCACAGCAGCAGTAGCAGCAGCAGCAGCAGCAGTAGTAACAGCAGCAGTAACAGCAGTAACAGCAGCAGCAGCAGTAGTAACAACAGCAGCAGCAGTAGTAACAACAGCAGCAGCAGTAGTAACAACAGCAGCAGCAGTAGTAACAGCAGCAGCAGCAGCAGCAGTAACAGCAGCAGCAGCAGCAGCAGCAGTAACAGCAGCAGCAGCAGCAGCAGCAGCAGTAACAGCAGCAGCAGCAGCAGCAGTAGTAACAGCAGCAGCAGCAGCAGTAACAGCAGCAGCAGCAGCAGTAGTAACAGCAGCAGTAACAGCAGCAGCAGCAGTAACAGCAGCAGTAACAGCAGTAACAGCAGCAGTAACAGCAGCAGTAACAGCAGCAGCAGCAGCAGTAACAGCAGCAGCAGCAGCAGCAGTAACAGCAGCAGCAGCAGCAGTAACAGCAGCAGCAGCAGCAGCAGCAGCAGTAACAGTAGCAGCAGCAGTAGTAACAGCAGCAGTAACAGCAGCAGCAGCAGCAGCAGTAACAGCAGCAGTAACAGCAGTAACAGCAGCAGTAACAGCAGCAGTAGCAGCAGCAGCAGCAGCAGAGACCAGGTGTGACGACATTAACAGCCTGTGGCACTAAAGCCGCTGCTGTGTCTTTCTTCGTTTTTGATCAAAAATGAGATGTATTTTATTTTCACTTTTAAATTATGTATAAATATATGTTTTAAATTTATGTTTTCAAGAAGGTTGAGAAATGTTCACTGGATTTTAAATCAGTTTTTAACATGTGTCTATGAACTACAGCCTCGCGTCCACAGTATCCTAGAAACCTACACACAACAAACCAGTATCTGGGGAAATTCCTTGGCGACCATGGCTTTAAGCAGCACTCAACCACAGAACACTTGAATGAATGAATGACATTTTTATTTTAAAACCTGCACACATAATTTTACAGGAAACAAGAAAACAAAAATATGTACAGGGATTAGTAAGGCAAGGCAAGGCAAGTTTATTTATATAGCACAATTCATACACAAGGCAACTCAAAGTGCTGAACAAAACAAGAAAGCATTAAAATCATAAATTATCACAGAACATTAAAAAGAAAGATAAAAATATAAAATCCCTCAGTTGTAGCACAGTTAAACAGAACCGTCTTTAACCTGGTTTTAAACATTGTCAGAGAGGAGGCCTGTCTCAGTACCAGGTCGGCCTGGATAGAACCAGGACCAAGACCTGGTGCTGGTTACAAAAGACAGTAGGGGTTGGTGGAAACGGGGCTCTGTAAATATTAGAGAATTTAATGTTTTAAATTCGACTTTTCTTCTTCAGTCTGGGATCAGTCTGTGTCTTTAAAAGTGTTAATCCAACTGTTGAAATTCATCATTTTTCTGTTTGAAAATAAAAACGCTTGTTTCATTTATAATGTCTTTGTTTGATCAGCGAGAGCTGTTATTTTATTCCATCTGCAGTAACAAGACCAGATTCTGAGGCCCAGGGTCTGAGGCCCAGGCTGCAGGAGGGACCAGGTCTGAGGGTCTGGGGCTGCAGGAGGGACCAGGTCTGAGGGTCTGGGGCTGCAGGAGGGACCAGGTCTGAGGGTCTGGGGCTGCAGGAGGGACCAGGTCTGAGGGTCTGGGGCTGCAGGAGGGACCAGGTCTGAGGGTCTGAGGCTGCAGGAGGGACCAGGTCTGAGGGTCTGGGGCTGCAGGAGGGACCAGGTCTGAGGCTGCAGGAGGGACCAGGTCTGAGGGTCTGAGGCTGCAGGAGGGACCAGGTCTGAGGGTCTGAGGCTGCAGGAGGGACCAGGTCTGAGGCTGCAGGAGGGACCAGGTCTGAGGGTCTGAGGCTGCAGGAGGGACCAGGTCTGAGGGTCTGGGGCTGCAGGAGGGACCAGGTCTGAGGGTCTGAGGCTGCAGGAGGGACCAGGTCTGAGGCTGCAGGAGGGACCAGGTCTGAGGGTCTGAGGCTGCAGGAGGGACCAGGTCTGAGTGTCTGAGGCTGCAGGAGGAACCAGGTCTGAGGGCCTGGGGCTGCAGGAGGGACCAGGTCTGAGGGTCTGAGGCTGCAGGAGGGACCAGGTCTGAGTAACACATGTCCATCCACGGCTCATGTCAATGCAGTTTAAAAAGTTTAATATCTAAAATAAGGAAAGATAAAAGAAAACGGAGAACTAACAGCGGAATTCACAGAGGAGTTAGCTCCTGTGCTAACAACAGTTAGCTCCTGTGCTAACAACAGCTAAACGAAAGGCTGTAGACCCAGGACTGAGGCTGTAGACCCAGGACTGAGGCTGTAGACCCAGGACTGAGGCCGTAGACTCAGGACTGAGGCTGTAGATTCACAGGCTCAAGTAAAATTCTGTGCTGTGCTTTATTTATAAAGCATATTTTATAAAACCATTTTCCAATTTGCTGCGCAGAAAAGTAACAGATTTAGATAAGTTTACCAGCTTTGTGAATATAAATGCAAAAAGATGAATTATATTAAGACAAATTAATATATCCCCTGGATTTGAGACCACAGAGAAGGCCCTGTGCTCTGGGTTTAAGACCACAGAGAAGGCCCTGTGCTCTGGGTTTAAGACCACAGAGAAGGCCCTGTGCTCTGGGTTTAAGACCACAGAGAAGGCCCTGTGCTCTGGGTTTAAGACCACAGAGAAGGCCCTGTGCTCTGGGTTTAAGACTAAAGAGAAGGCCCTGTGCTCTGGGTTTAAGACCACAGAGAAGGCCCTGTGCTCTGGGTTTAAGAACACAGAGAAGGCCCTGTGCTCTGGGTTTAAGAACACAGAGAAGGCCCTGTGCTCTGGGTTTAAGAACACAGAGAAGGCCCTGTGCTCTGGGTTTAAGACCACAGAGAAGGCCCTGTGCTCTGGGTTTAAGACCACAGAGAAGGCCCTGTGCTCTGGGTTTAAGACCACAGAGAAGGCCCTGTGCTCTGGGTTTAAGAACACAGAGAAGGCCCTGTGCTCTGGGTTTAAGACCACAGAGAAGGCCCTGTGCTCTGGGTTTAAGACTAAAGAGAAGGCCCTGTGCTCTGGGTTTAAGACCACAGAGAAGGCCCTGTGCTCTGGGTTTAAGAACACAGAGAAGGCCCTGTGCTCTGGGTTTAAGACCACAGAGAAGGCCCTGTGCTCTGGGTTTAAGACCACAGAGAAGGCCCTGTGCTCTGGGTTTAAGACCACAGAGAAGGCCCTGTGCTCTGGGTTTAAGAACACAGAGAAGGCCCTGTGCTCTGGGTTTAAGACCACAGAGAAGGCCCTGTGCTCTGGGTTTAAGACCACAGAGAAGGCCCTGTGCTCTGGGTTTAAGAACACAGAGAAGGCCCTGTGCTCTGGGTTTAAGACCACAGAGAAGGCCCTGTGCTCTGGGTTTAAGACCACAGAGAAGGCCCTGTGCTCTGGGTTTAAGACCACAGAGAAGGCCCTGTGCTCTGGGTTTGAAGCTAAGGAAGTGTCATATTTGGGGTCTCAGATACAGAGAGTCACGGTGAGCTGCGTGTCAACACTGAACCTGAGCAGTTGAGCATCACACCGGAGTCGCACCACAGACCTGCGGGGACCCCAGCGCTCTGTGTGAAAGTGAAGGAAACTAAAGAACTGGTCCGGGACGACACCACGACCGAAGAATAGACCGAGCCTTTGGAAGCTCCGCCCAAGGCCCAGGATCAAGACGGATTTGGGTTCACAGATATGCACAATATGGGGGCGACAGTAGCTCACAGTAGCTCACAGTAACCCACGACCTTCAGGCCTAAAGGCCTGAAGGTTGTGGGTTCAATTCCCACCTCGACACCTTCTCCACTAACTCCCACTGATGTCTGCTGTCGTTAACCCCACTTTGCCCAAGGCCCCCGCTGAAAGATCAAAGCTATGCTCACACTTACAGAGCAGCCTTCCTCCTGTGGGCTCGCCACCTGCAGAGGGTCTGCCACCCCCCTGACCCAGAAATGGATTAAAGGGTAGAAAATGGATGGGATCACAGGTGTATGAGCAGAGAGCCATTTACTGTTATTGCGCCCACACAAAGTAGGTCACTGGGTCAACTGAGAACATACATTCAACAATAACAACATGATAACAACATGATAACAACATGATAACAACATGATAACAACATGATCATAACATTCAACATAAAATGATAACATAATAACATGATAATAGCATGATAATAACGTGTTAATAGCATGATCATCACATGTTATTAACATGATCATCACATGCAGTGACACAGAGAGCAGCGGTGGTTCAGTCCTGGTCGAAGTCTGCAAATGCCGGCAGCCACACACTGTCCTTCTGCCCCGGGCGCTCGCGGCCCTCGCTCTCCTTCTGCAGCTGCTGGACTCTTCTGATCCAGGCCAACTGAGCAGCTGCAAGGCCAATCAGGCAAACCTGAGGAGGGGCCAAACGGACCAATCACACCTCGCCATCACAAACCCCTGATCCAGTCTTAGTCTGGATCATGAGCACTTCCCTGTCCCACCCTCCAGCAGCAGCAGCAGGAGCAGCAGCAGACCCTCAGCCTCAGCCTCAGCCTCAGTCTCAGCCTCAGCCTCAGTCTCACCCTCAGCCTCAGTCTCAGCCTCAGCCTCAGCCTCAGCCTCAGCCTCAGCCTCAGCCACAGCCTCAGCCTCAGCCTCAGTCTCAGTCTCAGCCTCAGCCTCAGCCACAGCCACAGCCTCAGCCTCAGCCTCAGCCTCAGCCTCAGCCTCACCCTCAGCCTCAGCCTCAGCCTCAGCCTCAGCCTCAGCCTCAGTCTCAGCCTCAGCCACAGCCTCAGCCTCAGCCTCAGCCTCACCCTCACCCTCAGCCTCAGCCACAGCCACAGCCTCAGCCTCAGCCTCAGCCTCAGCCACAGCCTCAGCCTCAGCCTCAGCCTCAGCCTCAGCCATAGCCTCAGCCTCAGCCTCAGCCTCAGTCCTCAGCCTCAGCCACAGCCTCAGCCTCAGCCACAGCCTCAGCCTCAGCCACAGCCACAGCCACAGCCTTAGCCTCAGCCTCAGTCTCAGCCTCAGCCTCAGCCACAGCCTCAGTCTCAGCCTCAGCCTCAGCCTCAGTCCTCAGCCACAGCCTCAGCCTCAGCCTCAGTCTCAGCCTCAGCCACAGCCATAGCCTCAGCCTCAGCCTCAGCCTCAGCCTCAGTCTCAGCCTCAGCCTCAGGCCTCAGCCACAGCCTCAGCCTCAGCCACAGCCTCAGCCTCAGCCACAGCCACAGCCACAGCCTTAGCCTCAGCCTCAGTCTCAGCCTCAGCCTCAGTCTCAGCCACAGCCTCAGTCTCAGCCTCAGCCTCAGCCTCAGCCTCAGTCTCAGCCACAGCCTCAGCCTCAGTCTCACCCTCAGCCTCAGTCTCAGCCTCAGCCTCAGCCTCAGTCTCAGCCACAGCCTCAGCCTCAGCCACAGCCTCAGCCTCAGTCTCAGCCTCAGTCTCAGCCTCAGCCTCAGTCCTCAGCCACAGCCTCAGCCTCAGCCTCAGCCACAGCCTCAGCCACAGCCTCAGCCTCAGCCTCAGTCTCAGCCTCAGCCACAGCCTCAGCCACAGCCTCAGCCACAGCCTCAGCCACAGCCTCAGCCTCAGCCACAGCCTCAGCCTCAGTCTCAGCCTCAGCCTCAGTCCTCAGCCTCAGCCTCAGCCACAGCCTCAGCCACAGCCACAGCCTCAGCCTCAGCCTCAGCCTCAGTCTCAGCCTCAGCCTCAGCCTCAGCCCATAGCCTCAGCGTCAGCCTCAGCCTCAGCCTCAGTCTCAGCCTCAGCCTCAGTCCTCAGCCTCAGCCACAGCCTCAGCCTCAGCCTCAGCCTCAGCCTCAGCCAGCCACAGCCACAGCCTCAGCCTCAGCCTCAGCCTCAGTCTCAGCCACAGCCTCAGCCTCAGCCTCAGTCTCAGCCTCAGCCTCAGCCTCAGTCCTCAGCCTCAGCCTCAGCCTCAGCCTCAGTCTCAGCCTCAGCCTCAGCCTCAGCCTCAGTCTCAGTCTCAGCCTCAGCCTCAGCCTCAGCCTCAGTCTCAGCCACAGCCTCAGCCACAGCCTCAGCCTCAGTCTCAGCCTCAGCCTCAGTCCACAGCCTCAGCCTCAGTCCTCAGCCTCAGCCTCAGCCTCAGCCTCAGCCTCAGCCTCAGCCTCAGCTCAGCTCAGCCTCAGCCTCAGCCTCAGCCACAGCCTCAGCCTCAGCCTCAGCCTCAGCCTCAGCCTCAGCCTCAGCCTCAGCCTCAGCCTCAGCCTCAGCCTCAGCCTCAGCCTCAGCCTCAGCCACAGCCTCAGCCTCAGTCTCAGCCTCAGCCTCAGCCTCAGCCTCAGCCTCAGCCTCAGCCTCAGCCTCAGCCTCAGCCTCAGCCTCAGCCTCAGCCTCAGCCTCAGCCTCAGCCTCAGTCCTCAGCTCAGCCTCAGCCTCAGCCTCAGCCTCAGTCTCAGCCTCACAGCCTCAGTCCTCAGCCTCAGCCCTCAGCCTCAGCCTCAGTCTCACCCTCAGTCTCAGTCTCACCCTCAGCTCAGCCTCAGTCCTCAGCCTCAGCCTCAGTCTCAGCCTCAGCCTCAGCCTCAGCCACAGCCTCAGCCTCAGCCTCAGCCACAGCCACAGCCACAGCCTCAGCCTCAGCCACAGCCACAGCCTCAGCCACAGCCTCAGCCTCAGCCACAGCCACAGCCTCAGCCTCAGCCTCAGTCTCAGCCTCAGCCCTCAGCCACAGCCTCAGCCACAGCCTCAGTCTCAGCCTCAGCCTCAGTCTTAGCCACAGCCACAGCCTCAGCCTCAGCCTCAGTCTCAGCCTCAGCCTCAGTCCTCAGCCTCAGCCTCAGCCACAGCCTCAGCTCAGTCTCAGCCTCAGCCTCAGCTCAGCTCAGCCTCAGCCTCAGCCTCAGCCTCAGCCACAGCCTCAGCCTCAGCCACAGCCTCAGCCTCCAGCCTCAGCCTCAGTCTCAGCCTCAGCCTCAGCCACAGCCTCAGCTCAGCCTCAGCCACAGCCTCAGCCTCAGCCTCAGCCACAGCCTCAGCCTCAGCCTCAGCCTCAGTCTCAGCCTCAGCCTCAGCCTCAGCCTCAGTCTCAGCCTCAGCCTCAGCCTCAGCCTCAGCCACAGCCTCAGCCTCAGCCACAGCCTCAGCCTCAGCCTCAGCCACAGCCTCAGCCTCAGCCACAGCCTCAGTCTCACCCTCAGCCTCAGTCTCACCCTCAGTCTCAGTCTCAGTCTCAGCCTCAGCCTCAGTCTCAGCCACAGCCTCAGCCTCAGCCACAGCCCACAGCCTCAGCCTCAGCCTCAGCCTCAGCCTCAGCCTCAGTCCTCAGCCTCAGCCTCAGCCACAGCCTCAGCCTCAGCCTCAGCCACAGCCACAGCCTCAGCCTCAGCCTCAGCCTCAGCCTCAGCCACAGCCTCAGCCACAGCCTCAGCCACAGCCTCAGCCTCAGCCTCAGTCTCAGCCTCAGTCTCAGCCTCAGTCCTCAGCCTCAGCCACAACCTCAGCCACAGCCTCAGTCTCAGCCTCAGTCCTCAGCCTCAGTCTCATCCTCAGTCTCAGCCTCAGCCTCAGTCTCAGCCACAGCCTCAGCCTCAGTCTCACCCTCAGCCTCAGCCTCAGTCTCACCCTCACCCTCAGTCTCAGCCTCAGCCTTAGTCTCAGCCACAGCCTCAGCCTCAGCCTCAGCCACAGCCTCAGCCACAGCCTCAGCCTCAGCCTCAGCCTCAGCCTCAGCCTCAGCCTCAGCCTCAGCCTCAGCCACACTCAGCCTCAGCCACAGCCTCAGCCACAGCCTCAGCCTCAGCCTCAGCCTCAGCCTCAGCCTCAGCCTCAGCCTCAGTCTCAGCCTCAGCTCTCAGCCTCAGCCTCAGCCTCAGCCTCAGTCTCAGCCACAGCCTCAGCCTCAGCCTCAGTCTCAGCCTCAGTCTCAGCCTCAGCCTCAGCCTCAGTCTCAGCCTCAGCCTCAGCCTCAGTCTCACCCTCAGCCTCAGCCTCAGCCTCAGCCACAGCCTCAGCCTCAGCCTCAGTCTCAGCCTCAGCCTCAGTCTCAGCCTCAGCCTCAGCCTCAGCCAGCCTCAGCCTCAGCCTCAGCCTCAGTCTCAGCCTCAGTCCTCAGCCACAGCCTCAGTCTCAGCCTCAGCCTCAGTCTCAGCCTCAGCCTCAGCCTCAGCCTCAGCCTCAGCCTCAGCCTAAGTCTCAGCCTCAGCCTCAGCCTCAGCCTCAGCCTCAGCCACAGCCTCAGTCTCAGCCTCAGCCTCAGTCTCAGCCTCAGCCTCAGCCTCACAGCCTCAGCCTCAGTCTCAGCCTCAGCCTCAGCCTCAGCCTCAGCCACAGCCTCAGCCTCAGCCACAGCCTCAGCCTCAGCCTCAGCCTCAGCCTCAGTCTCAGCCTCAGCCTCAGCCTCACCCTCAGCCTCAGCCTCAGCCTCAGCCTCAGTCTCAGCCTCAGTCTCTCAGCCTCAGCCTCAGCCTCAGCCTCAGTCTCAGCCTCAGCCTCAGCCTCAGCCTCAGCCTCAGCCTCAGCCTCAGCCTCAGCCTCAGCCACAGCCTCAGCCTCAGCCTCAGCCTCAGCCTCAGCCTCAGCCACAGCCTCAGCCTCAGCCTCAGCCTCAGTCTCAGCCTCAGCCTCAGCCTCAGCCTCAGCCACAGCCTCAGCCTCAGCCACAGCCTCAGCCTCAGCCCAGCCTCAGCCTCAGTCTCAGCCTCAGCCTCAGCCTCAGCCTCAGCCTCAGCCTCAGTCTCAGCCACAGCCTCAGCCTCAGCCTCAGTCTCAGCCTCAGTCTCAGCCAGCAGCCTCAGCCTCAGCCTCAGCCTCAGTCTCACCCTCAGCCTCAGCCTCAGTCTCAGCCTCAGCCTCAGCCTCTCAGCCACAGCCTCAGCCTCAGCCACAGCCTCAGCCACAGCCTCAGCCTCAGCCATAGCCTCAGCCTCAGCCACAGCCTCAGCCTCAGTCCTCAGCCTCAGCCTCAGTCTCAGCCACAGCCTCAGCCTCAGCCACAGCCTCAGCCACAGCCTCAGCCTCAGTCTCAGCCTCAGTCCTCAGCCACAGCCTCAGCCATAGCCTCAGCCTCAGCCACAGCCTCAGCCTCAGTCTCAGCCCTCAGCCTCAGTCTCAGCCTCAGCCTCAGCCTCAGCCACAGCCTCAGCCACAGCCTCAGCCTCAGTCTCAGCCTCAGTCCTCAGCCTCAGTCTCAGCCTCAGCCACTCCAGCCTCAGCCACAGCCTCAGCCTCAGCCACAGCCTCAGCCTCAGTCTCAGCCTCAGCCTCAGTCCTCAGCCTCAGCCACAGCCTCAGCCACAGCCTCAGTCTCAGCCTCAGCCACAGCCTCAGCCTCAGTCTCAGCCTCAGCCTCAGTCCTCAGCCTCAGCCACAGCCTCAGCCACAGCCTCAGTCTCAGCCACACAGCCTCAGTCTCAGCCACAGCCTCAGCCACAGCCTCAGCCTCAGTCTCAGCCTCAGTCTCAGCCACAGCCTCAGTCTCACCCTCAGCCTCAGCCTCAGTCTCACCCTCACCCTCAGTCTCAGTCTCAGCCTCAGCCTCAGTCTCAGCCACAGCCTCAGCCTCAGCCACAGCCTCAGCCACAGCCACAGCCTCAGCCACAGCCTCAGCCTCAGCCACAGCCTCAGCCTCAGTCTCAGCCTCAGCCTCAGTCTCAGCCTCAGCCTCAGCCTCAGCCACAGCCTCAGCCTCAGCCACAGCCTCAGCCTCAGCCCTCAGCCTCAGCCTCAGTCTCAGCCTCAGCCACAGCCACAGCCTCAGCCACAGCCTCAGCCACAGTCTCACCCTCAGCCTCAGTCTCGCCCTCAGTCTCAGCCTCAGCCTCAGTCTCAGCCACAGCCTCAGCCTCAGCCTCAGCGTCAGCCACAGCCTCAGCCACAGCCTCATCCTCAGTCCTCAGCCTCAGCCTCAGTCTCAGCCTCAGCCACAGCCACAGCCTCAGCCACAGCCTCAGCCTCAGCCTCAGCCTCAGTCTCAGCCTCAGCCACAGCCACAGCCACAGCCACAGCCTCAGCCTCAGCCTCAGCCTCAGTCCTCAGCCTCAGCCTCAGCCTCAGCCTCAGCCTCAGTCTCAGCCTCAGCCACAGCCACAGCCTCAGCCACAGCCTCAGCCTCAGCCTCAGCCACAGCCTCAGCCTCAGCCTCAGCCTCAGCCTCAGCCTCAGCCACAGCCTCAGCCTCAGTCTCAGCCTCAGCCTCAGTCCTCAGCCACAGCCTCAGTCTCAGCTTCAGCCTCAGTCTCACCCTCAGCCTCAGCCTCAGTCTCAGCCTCAGTCTCACCCTCAGCCACAGCCTCAGCCTCAGCCTCAGCCTCAGTCTCAGCCTCAGCCTCAGTCCTCAGCCACAGCCTCAGTCTCAGCTTCAGCCTCAGTCTCACCCTCAGTCTCAGTCTCAGCCACAGCCTCAGCCTCAGCCTCAGTCTCACCCTCAGCCTCAGCCTCAGTCTCAGCCTCAGTCTCACCCTCAGCCACAGCCTCAGCCTCAGCCTCAGCCACAGCCTCAGCCTCAGCCTCAGCCACAGCCTCAGCCTCAGCCACAGCCTCAGCCACAGCCTCAGCCTCAGCCTCAGTCTCAGCCTCAGTCTCAGCCACAGCCTCAGTCTCACCCTCAGCCTCAGCCTCAGCCTCAGCCTCAGTCCTCAGCCTCAGCCTCAGCCTCAGCCACAGCCTCAGTCTCAGCCTCAGCCTCAGTCTCAGCCACAGCCACAGCCTCAGCCTCAGCCTCAGTCTCAGCCTCAGCCTCAGCCACAGCCTCAGCCACAGCCACAGCCTCAGCCTCAGTCTCAGCCTCAGTCTCAGCCTCAGCCTCAGGCCTCAGCCTCAGCCACAGCCTCAGCCTCAGCCACAGCCTCAGTCTCAGCCACAGCCTCAGCCTCAGTCTCACCCTCAGCCTCAGTCTCAGCCTCAGCCTCAGCCTCAGTCTCAGCCACAGCCTCAGCCTCAGCCTCAGTCTCAGCCTCAGTCTCAGCCACAGCCTCAGTCTCAGCCTCAGCCTCAGTCTCACCCTCACCCTCAGTCTCAGTCTCAGCCTCAGCCTCAGCCTCAGTCTCAGCCACAGCCTCAGCCTCAGCCACACACCGCCTCAGCCACAGCCACAGCCTCAGCCATAGCCTCAGCCTCAGCCACAGCCTCAGCCTCAGTCTCAGCCTCAGCCTCAGTCTCAGCCTCAGCCTCAGCCTCAGCCACAGCCTCAGCCACAGCCTCAGCCAGTCAGCCTCAGTCCTCAGCCTCAGTCTCAGCCTCAGCCACAGCCACAGCCTCAGCCACAGCCTCAGCCACAGTCTCACCCTCAGCCTCAGCCTCAGTCTCAGCCCTCAGTCTCAGCCTCAGCCTCACTCAGCCACAGCCTCAGCCTCACAGCGTCAGCCACAGCCTCAGCCACAGCCTCACCTCAGTCTCAGCCTCAGCCTCAGCCTCAGCCTCGTCTCGCCCTCAGTCTCAGCCTCAGCCTCAGCCACAGCCTCAGCCTCAGCCTCAGCCTCAGTCAGCCTCAGCCTCAGCCACAGCCACAGCCTCAGCCACAGCCTCAGCCAGCCTCATCAGCCTCAGCCTCAGCCTCAGTCCTCAGCCTCAGCCTCAGCCTCAGCCTCAGTCTCAGCCTCAGCCTCAGCCTCAGTCTCAGCCTCAGCCTCAGCCTCAGCCACAGCCTCAGCCACAGCCTCAGCCTCAGCCACAGCCTCAGCCTCAGTCTCAGCCTCAGTCCTCAGCCTCAGCCACAGCCTCTGACACAGCCTCAGTCTCAGCCACAGCCTCGGCCCTCAGTCTCACCCTCAGCCACAGCCTCAGCCTCAGTCTCAGCCTCAGTCTCAGCCACAGCCTCAGTCTCACCCTCAGCCTCAGCTCAGTCTCTCACCCTCAGTCTCAGTCTCAGCCTCAGCCTCAGCCTCAGCCTCAGCTATCAGACAAAGCCTCAGCCACAGCCAAAGCTCTCAGCCTCAGCCTCAGCACAGCCTCAGCCTCAGTCTCAGCCTCAGCCTCAGTCTCAGCCTCAGCCTCAGCCACAGCCTCAGCCTCACTAGCCACAGCCACAGCCTCAGCCCTCAGCCTCAGCCTCAGCCACAACCTCAGTCTCAGCCACAGCATCAGCCTCAGTCACACCCTCAGCCACAGCTCAGCCTCAGTCTCAGCCTCAGTCTCAGCCACAGCCTCAGTCTCACACTCAGCCTCAGCCTCAGTCTCACAGCTCAGTCTCAGCCTCAGCCTCAGCCTCAGTCTCAGCCACAGCCTCAGCCTCTCAGCCACAGCACACCTGCCTCAGCCACAGCCTCAGCCAGCAGCCTCAGCCTCAGTCTCAGCCTCAGCCTCAGTCTCAGCCTCAGCCTCAGCCTCAGCCACAGCCTCAGCCTCAGCCACAGCCTCAGCCTCAGCCCTCAGCCTCAGCCTCAGTCTCAGCCTCAGCCACAGCCACAGCCTCAGCCACAGCCTCAGCCACAGTCTCACCCTCAGCCTCAGTCCTCGCCCTCAGTCTCAGCCTCAGCCTCAGTCTCAGCCACAGCCTCAGCCTCAGCCTCAGCGTCAGCCACAGCCTCAGCCACAGCCTCATCCTCAGTCTCAGCCTCAGTCCTCAGCCTCAGTCTCAGCCTCAGCCACAGCCACAGCCTCAGCCACAGCCTCAGCCTCAGCCTCAGCCTCAGTCTCAGCCTCAGCCACAGCCACAGCCACAGCCACAGCCTCAGCCACAGCCTCAGCCTCAGCCTCAGTCCTCAGCCTCAGCCTCTTCAGCCCTCAGCCTCAGCCTCAGTCTCAGCCTCAGCCTCAGCCACAGCCACAGCCTCAGCCACAGCCTCAGCCTCAGCCTCAGCCACAGCCTCAGCCTCAGCCTCAGCCTCAGCCTCAGCCTCAGCCACAGCCTCAGCCACAGCCTCAGCCTCAGCCTCAGTCCTCAGCCACAGTCTCAGCCCAGCCTCAGTCTCACCCTCAGCCTCAGCCTCAGCCTCAGCCTCAGTCTCAGCCTCAGCCTCAGGCCTCAGCCTCAGCCTCAGCCTCAGTCTCAGCCTCAGCCTCAGTCCTCAGCCACAGCCTCAGTCTCAGCTTCAGCCTCAGTCTCACCCTCAGTCTCAGTCTCAGCCACAGCCTCAGCCTCAGTCTCACCCTCAGCCTCAGCCTCAGACTCAGCCTCAGTCTCACCCTCAGCCTCAGTCTCAGCCTCAGCCTCAGTCTCACCCTCAGTCTCAGCCTCAGCCACAGCCTCAGCCTCAGCCTCAGCCTCAGCCTCAGTCTCAGCCACAGCCTCAGTCTCAGCTCAGCCTCAGTCTCACCCTCAGCCTCAGTCTCAGCCTCAGCTCACCCTCAAGTCTCAGTCTCAGCCACAGCCTCAGCCTCAGCCTCAGTCTCAGCTTCAGCCTCAGCCTCAGCCTCAGTCTCAGCTTCAGCCTCAAGCCTCAGCTCAGCCTCAGTCTCAGCCACAGCCTCAGCCTCAGCCACAGCCTCAGCCTCAGCCACAGCCTCAGCCATAGCCTCAGCCTCAGCCACAGCCTCCAGCCCTCAGTCTCACGCCTCAGCCTCAGTCTCAGCCTCAGCCTCAGCCTCAGCCACAGCCTCAGCCACAGCCTCCAGCCTCAGCCTCAGCCTCAGCCTCAGTCTCAGCCTCAGCCTCAGTCTCAGCCCTCAGCCTCAGCCTCAGCCTCACAGCCTCAGCCACAGCCTCAGCCCCTCAGCAGTCCAGCCTCAGCCTCAGTCCTCAGCCTCAGCCTCAGCCTCAGCCACAGCCTCAGGCCAGCCTCAGCCACAGCCTCTCAGCCTCAGTCTCAGTCTCAGCCTCAGTCTACAGCCTCAGCCTCAGCCTCAGTCTCAGCCTCAGCCCACCCTCAGTCTCAGCCTCCAGCCTCAGCCTCACAGCCTCAGCCTCAGCCTCAGCCACAGCCACAGCCTCAGCCTCAGCCACAGCCTCAGCCTCAGCCTCAGCCACAGCCACAGCCTCAGTCTCAGCCTCAGCCTCATCTCAGCCTCAGCCTCTGCCACGTAGCCTCAGCCACAGCCTTCAGTCTCAGCCTCAGCCCCCAGTCTTAGCCACAGCCACAGCCTCAGCCTCAGCCTCAGTCTCAGCCTCAGCCTCAGTCCTCAGCCTCTGCCTCAGCCACAGCCTCAGCCTCAGCCACAGCCTCAGCCACAGCCTCAGTCTCAGCCTCAGCCTCAGCCTCAGCCACAGCCTCAGTCTCACCCTCAGCCTCAGCCTCAGCCTCAGCCTCAGCCTCAGCCTCAGCCACAGCCTCAGTCTCAGCCTCAGCCTCAGTCTCAGCCTCAGCCTCAGCCACAGCCTCAGCCTCAGTCTCAGCCTCAGCCTCAGCCTCAGTCTCAGTCCTCAGCCTCAGCCACAGCCTCAGCCACAGCCTCAGCCACAGCCTCAGTCTCAGCCACAGCCTCAGCCTCAGCCACAGCCTCAGCCTCAGCCTCAGTCTCAGCCTCAGCCTCAGCCTCAGTCTCAGCCTCAGTCCTCAGCCACAGCCTCAGCCTCAGTGTCAGCCACAGCCTCAGCCTCAGCCTCAGTCTCAGCCTCAGCCTCAGCCTCAGCCACAGCCTCAGCCACAGCCACAGCCTCAGCCTCAGTCTCAGCCTCAGTCTCAGCCTCAGCCTCAGGCCTCAGCCACAGCCTCAGCCTCAGCCACAGCCTCAGTCTCAGCCACAGCCTCAGTCTCACCCTCAGTCTCAGCCTCAGCCTCAGCCTCAGTCTCAGCCACAGCCTCAGCCTCAGTCTCAGCCTCAGTCTCAGCCACAGCCTCAGCCTCAGTCTCACCCTCAGCCTCAGCCTCAGCCTCAGTCTCACCCTCACCCTCAGTCTCAGTTTCAGCCTCAGCCATCAGCCTCAGCCTCAGCCACAGCCTCAGCCTCAGTCTCAGCCTCAGCCTCAGTCTCAGCCTCAGCCTCAGCCTCAGCCACCAGCCTCAGCCACAGCCTCAGTCTCAGCCTCAGTCCTCAGCCTCAGCCTCAGTCTCAGCCTCAGCCACAGCCACAGCCTCAGCCACAGCCTCAGCCACAGTCTCACCCTCAGCCTCAGTCTCGCCCTCAGTCTCAGCCTCAGCCTCAGTCTCAGCCACAGCCTCAGCGTCAGCCACAGCCTCAGCCACAGCCTCATCCTCAGTCTCAGCCTCAGTCCTCAGCCTCAGCCTCAGTCTCAGCCTCAGCCACAGCCACAGCCTCAGCCACAGCCTCAGCCTCAGCCTCAGCCTCAGTCTCAGCCTCAGCCACAGCCACAGCCACAGCCACAGCCTCAGCCACAGCCTCAGCCTCAGCCTCAGCCTCAGCCTCAGCCTCAGTCCTCAGCCTCAGCCTCAGCCTCAGTCTCAGCCTCAGCCTCAGCCACAGCCTCAGTCTCAGCCTCAGCCTCAGCCACAGCCACAGCCTCAGCCACAGCCTCAGCCTCAGCCTCAGCCACAGCCTCAGCCTCAGCCTCAGCCTCAGCCTCAGCCTCAGCCACAGCCTCAGTCTCAGCCTCAGCCTCAGTCCTCAGCCTCAGCCACAGCCTCAGCCTCAGCCACAGCCTCAGTCTCAGCCACAGCCTCAGCCTCAGTCTCACCCTCAGCCTCAGTCTCAGCCTCAGCCTCAGCCTCAGTCTCAGCCACAGCCTCAGCCTCAGTCTCAGCCTCAGTCTCAGCCACAGCCTCAGCCTCAGTCTCACCCTCAGCCTCAGCCTCAGTCTCACCCTCACCCTCAGTCTCAGCCTCAGCCTCAGCCTCAGTCTCAGCCACAGCCTCAGCCACAGCCTCAGCCACAGCCACAGCCTCAGCCACAGCCTCAGCCTCAGCCACAGCCTCAGCCTCAGTCTCAGCCTCAGCCTCAGTCTCAGCCTCAGCCTCAGCCTCAGCCACAGCCTCAGCCACAGCCTCAGCCTCAGTCTCAGCCTCAGTCCTCAGCCTCAGTCTCAGCCTCAGCCACAGCCACAGCCTCAGCCACAGCCTCAGCCACAGTCTCACCCTCAGCCTCAGCCTCAGTCTCGCCCTCAGTCTCAGCCTCAGCCTCAGTCTCAGCCACAGCCTCAGCGTCAGCCACAGCCTCAGCCACAGCCTCATCCTCAGTCTCAGCCTCAGTCCTCAGCCTCAGCCTCAGTCTCAGCCTCAGCCACAGCCACAGCCTCAGCCACAGCCTCAGCCTCAGCCTCAGCCTCAGCCTCAGTCTCAGCCTCAGCCACAGCCACAGCCACAGCCTCAGCCACAGCCTCAGCCTCAGCCTCAGCCTCAGCCTCAGTCCTCAGCCTCAGCCTCAGCCTCAGCCTCAGCCTCAGTCTCAGCCTCAGCCTCAGCCACAGCCACAGCCTCAGCCACAGCCTCAGCCTCAGCCTCAGCCACAGCCTCAGCCTCAGCCTCAGCCTCAGCCTCAGCCTCAGCCTCAGCCACAGCCTCAGCCTCAGTCTCAGCCTCAGCCTCAGTCCTCAGCCACAGCCTCAGTCTCAGCTTCAGCCTCAGTCTCACCCTCAGCCTCAGCCTCAGTCTCAGCCTCAGTCTCACCCTCAGCCACAGCCTCAGCCTCAGCCTCAGCCTCAGTCTCAGCCTCAGCCTCAGCCTCAGTCCTCAGCCACAGCCTCAGTCTCAGCTTCAGCCTCAGTCTCACCCTCAGTCTCAGTCTCAGCCACAGCCTCAGCCTCAGTCTCACCCTCAGCCTCAGTCTCAGCCTCAGTCTCACCCTCAGCCTCAGCCTCAGTCTCAGCCTCAGCCTCAGTCTCACCCTCAGTCTCAGCCTCAGCCCCTCAGCCCCAGCCCCAGCCTCAGCCCCAGCTCCAGCCTCAGTCACCTCAGCCTCACTTCACCAGCCTTTCAGCCCCTGGCCACCAGCTCAGCCCCATCCCCACCACAGTCTCAGCTCACCTCAGCCCCCAGCCACAGCCCCAAATGCCTCGAGAACCCCAGCCTAAGCCTCAGCCCCATCCTCAGCCCCACCTCACCCCCAGCCTCCAGCCCCAGCCTCAGCTCCCAGTCACCCAGCCTCAGTCTCACAGCCCCACTCAGTCTGCACCTCAGTCTCAGTCCTGCAGTACTCAGCTCAGCCTTCAGCCTCAGCCCTCAGCCTCAGCCTCAGTCCCCAGAACCCGTCGCCTCAGTCCTCAGCCCCAAGCCCCAGCTCAAACCTCAGCCTCAGCCTCAGCCTCACCTCAGCCTCAGCCTCATCCTCAGTCGCCCCAGCCTCCAGTCTCAACCCACCTCAGCCCCAGCCCCAGCCTCAGTGTCCTCACTCAGCCTCAGCCCACAGCCTCAGTCCAGCCTCAGTCCTCAGCCTCAGTCACAACCCCCCCAGCCTCAGCCCAGCCTCAGCCCCACCTCAGCCACATCTCAGCCCCAGCCCAGCCTCACCAAAGCCTCCACCTCAGCCCTCAGCCTCAGTCACCCCCCAGCCCCAGTCCACAGCCCCAGCCCACAGTCCACAGTCTCAGCCTCAGCCTCAGCCTCAGCCCAGTCCCCAGCCTCAGTCTCAGCCACCAGCCATCAGTCTCAGCCTCATCTCACACCGCCAGCCTCAGTGCTCACACTCAGCCTCAGCCCATCCCCAGCCCTCGAGTACTTCCAACCTCCAGCCCATTCTAGCCCCAGACCCAGCCCACCTCAACCTCACCTCAGTCTCACCCCAGCCTAAGCCCAGCCTCAGTCCTCAGCCCCAGCCCACAGCCTCAGTCACCACGAGCCTCAGCCCCCAGCCCCAGCCCCAGGCCCCAGCCTCAGCCTCAGCCCCAGCCTCAGTCCAAGCCTCAGAGCCTCATCTCAGCCTCAGCCTCGCCCCCAGCCCAGCACCAGCCCCAGCCTCACCCCAGCCCCAGCCTCAGTCACAGCCCCAGCCCCTCAACCCCAGCCCAGCCCAGCCCCCAGCCTCATCCACAGCCCCAGCCTCAGTCCCTCAAGCCTCATCCTCACCCCAGCCTCAGCCTCCAGCCTCAGCCCAGCCTAAGCTCAGCCCCAGCCTCAGCCCCAGCCCGCCCCAGCCTCAGCCCCAGCCACAGCCCCCAGCCCCCGCCTCAGTCTCAGCCCCCAGCCCCCCAGGGCACCTCAGCCTCAGCCTCAGACCTCACCCCACCTCAGCCTCAGTCTCAGCCCCAGCCCCAGCCTCATCCTCAGCCTCACCTCAGCCTCAAGCCTCAGCCTCAGTCTCAGCTCAGCTCATTCTCAAACAGCCTCCAGCCTCACCCCAGCCTCAGTCTCAGCTCTCTCTAGCCTCCAGTCTCACCCCACCTCATCTCAGCCTCAGCCCTCAGCCCAGCCTCAGTCTCAACCACAGCCTCAGTCTCATACCCCAGCCCCAGCCTCACCTCAGTCCTCAGTCTCACCCCCAGCCGTCAGTCTCAGCCCCACCATAGCCCCAGCCTCAATCTCAGCCCCAGCCCCAGCCTCAGCCTCCAGCCCAGCCTCAGTCTCTCAAGCCACCAGCCCCAGACAGGGACAGCATCAGTCTCTGTACTGTCCTCTACACTGCTCCACAGACTACACAGGGACAGCATCAGAAAGACCTGCGCACACGGCCTGTGTAGATACTCCAAAAAAATGTAACGCGCAGAGAGCGGGCAGTAACCGCGTACGCGCTGTTTACGCCTACTGTGTACATTCCATGTAAGCCTAACCTTAACCATCTTACTCAGACCATCTTAACCCTAACCTTAACCATCTTACTCAGACCCACCTTAACCCTAACCTTAACCATCTTACTCAGACCACCTTAACCCTAACCTTAACCATCTTACTCAGACCACCTTAACCCTAACCTTAACCATCTTACTCAGACCACCTTAACCCTAACCTTAACCATCTTACTCAGACCACCTTAACCCTAACCTTAACCATCTTACTCAGACCACCTTAACCCTAACCTTAACCAACTTACTCAGACCACCTTAACCCTAACCTTAACCATCTTACTCAGACCACCTTAACCCTAACTTTAACCATCTTACTCAGACCACCTTAACCCTAACCTTAACCATCTTACTCAGACCACCTTAACCCTAACCTTAACCATCTTACTCAGACCACCTTAACCCTAACCTTAACCATCTTACTCAGACCACCTTAACCCTAACCTTAACCATCTTACTCAGACCACCTTAACCCTAACCTTAACCATCTTACTCAGACCCACCTTAACCCTAACCTTAACCATCTTACTCAGACCACCTTAACCCTAACCTTAACCATCTTACTCAGACCACCTTAACCCTAACCTTAACCATCTTACTCAGACCACCTTAACCCTAACCTTAACCATCTTACTCAGACCACCTTAACCCTAACCTTAACCATCTTACTCAGACCACCTTAACCCTAACCTTAACCATCTTACTCAGACCACCTTAACCCTAACCTTAACCATCTTACTCAGACCACCTTAACCCTAACCTTAACCATCTTACTCAGACCCACCTTAACCCTAACCTTAACCATCTTACTCAGACCACCTTAACCCTAACCTTAACCATCTTACTCAGACCACCTTAACCCTAACCTTAACCATCTTACTCAGACCCACCTTAACCCTAACCTTAACCATCTTACTCAGACCACCTTAACCCTAACCATAACCATCTTACTCAGACCACCTTAACCCTAACCTTAACCATCTTACTCAGACCACCTTAACCCTAACCTTAACCATCTTACTCAGACCACCTTAACCCTAACCTTAACCATCTTACTCAGACCATCTTAACCTTAACCTTAACCATCTTACTCAGACCACCTTAACCCTAACCTTAACCATCTTACTCAGACCACCTTAACCCTAACCTTAACCATCTTACTCAGACCACCTTAACCCTAACCTTAACCATCTTACTCAGACCACCTTAACCCTAACCTTAACCATCTTACTCAGATCACCTAAAACTTAACCAGTCACCATTTAAGGACTCATTAGTTTAAAACTAATTCGAAAGTAGGAGTGTTACTTCCGGTTTCGTCCCAATTCCGTTTATGATCTAGTGCCGAGCCCCTCTGTGCACGTGCATGAAAGCCACACACGCGTGTTTGGCGCAAAGCATCATGGGAGATCATCCACTGCACAGAACCGGGAGGACCAGACGATGCCCAAATACAGGAGAGTTTCCCATAGATCTTTGAGAGTTTCCCATAGATCTTTGAGAGTTTCCCATAGATCTTTGAGAGTTTCCCATAGATCTTTGAGAGTTTCCCATAGATCTTTGAGAGTTTCCCATAGACCTTTGAGAGTTTCCCATAGATCTTTGAGAGTTTCCCATAGATCTTTGAGAGTTTCCCATAGATCTTTGAGAGTTTCCCATAGACCTTTGAGAGTTTCCCATAGATCTTTGAGAGTTTCCCATAGACCTTTGAGAGTTTCCCATAGATCTTTGAGAGTTTCCCATAGATCTTTGAGAGTTTCCCATAGATCTTTGAGAGTTTCCCATAGACCTTTGAGAGTTTCCCATAGACCTTTGAGAGTTTCCCATAGACCTTTGAGAGTTTCCCATAGACCTTTGAGAGTTTCCCATAGACCTTTGAGAGTTTCCCATAGACTTTGAGAGTTTCCCATAGATCTTTGAGAGTTTCCCATAGATTCTTTTGAGAGTTTCCCATAGACTTTGAGAGTTTCCCATAGATCTTTGAGAGTTTCCCATAGACCTTTGAGAGTTTCCCATAGATCTTTGAGAGTTTCCCATAGACCTTTGAGAGTTTCCCATAGACCTTTGAGAGTTTCCCATAGACCTTTGAGAGTTTCCCATAGACCTTTGAGAGTTTCCCATAGACCTTTGAGAGTTTCCCATAGATCTTTGAGAGTTTCCCATAGATCTTTGAGAGTTTCCCATAGATCTTTGAGAGTTTCCCATAGACCTTTGAGAGTTTCCCATAGACCTTTGAGAGTTTCCCATAGATCTTTGAGAGTTTCCCATAGATCTTTGAGAGTTTCCCATAGACCTTTGAGAGTTTCCCATAGATCTTTGAGAGTTTCCCATAGACCTTTGAGAGTTTCCCATAGACCTTTGAGAGTTTCCCATAGATCTTTGAGAGTTTCCCATAGATCTTTGAGAGTTTCCCATAGATCTTTGAGAGTTTCCCATAGATCTTTGAGAGTTTCCCATAGATCTTTGAGAGTTTCCCATAGACCTTTGAGAGTTTCCCATAGATCTTTGAGAGTTTCCCATAGACCTTTGAGAGTTTCCCATAGACCTTTGAGAGTTTCCCATAGATCTTTGAGAGTTTCCCATAGATCTTTGAGAGTTTCCCATAGATCTTTGAGAGTTTCCCATAGATCTTTGAGAGTTTCCCATAGATCTTTGAGAGTTTCCCATAGATCTTTGAGAGTTTCCCATAGATCTTTGAGAGTTCCAGGCGAGTTCTGCTAATCTTTCGACACCATGCTGGCACATTGCGCCACTGAGCACAAACCATTCCTTTGAATAGGGCGCCATCTTTGATACCCGGGGCTTGGTTCCCACAGACATGGTTCAGTTTAGTTTTAGAGCAAGTGTTTGTATTGTTTGTGTGTTCGCACTTGAGTAGGCCTGCATGTTATTTTCGCCGACTTTGATTGTTCTTGGGTTGTGTGTAATTACCGCCAAATAATAAGGCCGTATGCCAGCGCCGTTAACATGCTACCACTAACATTAGCATTAGTTCTATATTTGTTCAGCAGCACCTTGACAGTGTTTTGTATTTCTTAGTTTAAGCTCTCTCACAGCAGCAGTGAACAAAGCCTGGAAAAGGAGACACCAGTGGTTATTGTTCTGGTGATAAGAAGTATCGAGGGCAGAACAATCATCATCATCATCATCATCATTATCATTATTGTTTTTATTATTAAAGGGGGAGACACATGAGATACCTCAGCTTTGAAGATAATAAAATAAAGATTAAATCATGTTTCCTGGTGTTTGTGTTGTCACATGTTTATTGGGCAGCGTCTGTGTCCTTGATGGTACATTTCCTGGTGTTTGTGATGTCACATGTATCTTCGACCTTGATAGTAATTGTTGCTGGTGCAGGGACCGTGAACCTCAGAGATTGGAGTAGTGTCTGATGAGGATCTGGTTTTGTTTTTCCAGAACCATGTTTCTGATTTCCAGGTACCTCATATAGTTCCTCTTCCCCTGGCGGCAGACTCTGGCGGCCTCTCTGGTGATACACGGAACAGCAGGTTATCTCATGTTCCAGTATGTGCTGGTGTGGTAGTCTCAGCCCCAGCCCCAGCCTCAGCCCCAGTCTCAGTCTCAGCCCCAGCCTAAGCCTCTGCCCCAGCCCCAGCCCCAGCCCCAGCCTCAGCCCCAGCCCCAGCCTCAGCCTCAGCCTCAGCCCCAGCCTCAGCCCCAGCCTCAGCCTCAGCCCCAGCCTCAGTCTCAGCCCCAGCCTCAGCCTCAGCCTCAGCCTCAGCCTAAGCCTCTGCCTCAGCCTCAGCCCCATCCTCAGCCCCAGCCTCAGCCCCAGCCTCAGCCCCAGCCCCAGCCCCAGCCTCAGCCCCAGCCCCAGCCTCAGCCTCAGCCTCAGCCCCAGCCTCAGCCCCAGCCTCAGCCCCAGCCTCAGTCTCAGCCTCAGCCTCAGCCCCAGCCTCAGCCCCAGCCCCAGCCTCAGTCTCAGCCCCAGCCTCAACCCCAGCCTCAACCCCAGCCTCAGCCCCAGCCCCAGCCTCAGCCCCAGCCCCAGCCTCAGTCTCAGCCTCAGCCTCAGCCCCAGCCTCAGCCCCAGCCTCAGCCCCAGCCTAAGCCTCAGCCTCAGCCCCAGCCTCAGCCTCAGCCCCAGCCTCAGCCTCAGCCTCAGCCCCAGCCTCAGCCCCAGCCTCAGCCCCAGCCTCAGTCTCAGCCTCAGCCCCAGCCTCAGCCCCAGCCTCAGCCTCAGCCCCAGTCTCAGCCCCAGCCCCAGCCTCAGTCTCAGCCTCAGCCTCAGCCTCAGCCCCAGCCTCAGCCTCAGCCCCAGCCTCAGCCCCAGCCTAAGCCTCAGCCCCAGCCTCAGCCCCAGCCTCAGCCCCAGCCTCAGCCCCAGCCCCAGCCTCAGTCTCAGCCCCAGCCTCAACCCCAGCCTCAACCCCAGCCTCAGCCCCAGCCCCAGCCTCAGCCCCAGCCCCAGCCTCAGTCTCAGCCTCAGCCTCAGCCCCAGCCTCAGCCCCAGCCTCAGCCCCAGCCTAAGCCTCAGCCCCAGCCTCAGCCCCAGCCTCAGCCCCAGTCTCAGCCCCAGCCCCAGCCTCAGTCTCAGCCTCAGCCTCAGCCTCAGCCCCAGCCTCAGTCTCAGCCTCAGCCTCAGCCTCAGCCCCAGCCCCAGCCCCAGCCCCAGCCCCAGCCTCAGCCCCAGCCCCAGCCTCAGCCCCAGCCCCAGCCTCAGCCTCAGCCTCAGCCCCAGCCTCAGCCCCAGCCTCAGCCCCAGCCTCAGTCTCAGCCTCAGCCCCAGCCTCAGCCCCAGCCTCAGCCTCAGTCTCAGCCTCAGCCCCAGCCTCAACCCCAGCCTCAACCCCAGCCCCAGCCTCAGCCCCAGCCCCAGCCTCAGTCTCAGCCTCAGCCTCAGCCCCAGCCTCAGCCCCAGCCTCAGCCCCAGCCCCAGCCTCAGCCCCAGCCCCAGCCTCAGTCTCAGCCTCAGCCTCAGCCCCAGCCTCAGCCTCAACCCCAGCCTCAGCCCCAGCCCCAGCCTCAGCCCCAGCCCCAGCCTCAGTCTCAGCCCCAGCCTCAACCCCAGCCTCAGCCCCAGCCCCAGCCTCAGCCCCAGCCCCAGCCTCAGTCTCAGCCTCAGCCTCAGCCCCAGCCTCAGCCCCAGTCTCAGGCCCAGCCTAAGCCTCAGCCCCAGCCTCAGCCCCAGCCTCAGCCCCAGCCTCAGCCTCAGCCTCAGTCTCAGCCCCAGCCTCAACCCCAGCCTCAGCCCCAGCCCCAGCCTCAGCCCCAGCCCCAGCCTCAGTCTCAGCCTCAGCCTCAGCCCCAGCCTCAGCCCCAGCCTCAGCCCAGCCCCAGCCTCAGCTCTCCCCAGCCCCAGCCTCAGCCTCAGCCTCAGCCTCAGCCTCAGCCTCAGCCCCAGCCTCAGCCTCAGTCTCAGCCCCAGCCCAGCCTCAGCCTCAGCCTCAGCCTCAGCCTCAGCCTCAGTCTCAGCCTCAGCCCCAGCCTCAGCCTCAGCCCCAGCCTCAGCCCCAGCCTCAGTCTCAGCCTCAGCCTCAGCCCCAGCCTCAGTCTCAGTCTCAGCCTCAGTCTCACCCCCAGCCTCAGCCTCAGCCTCAGCCCCAGCCTCAGCCTCAGTCTCAGCCCCAGCCCCAGCCTCAGCCTCAGCCTCAGCCTCAGCCTCAGTCTCACCCCCAGCCCCAGCCTCAGCCCCAGCCCCAGCCTCAGCCCCAGCCTCAGCCTCAGCCTCAGCCTCAGTCTCAGCCCCAGCCCCAGCCTCAGCCTCAGTCTCAGCCCCAGCCCCAGCCTCAGCCTCAGCCTCAGCCTCAGCCTCAGCCTCAGTCTCACCCCCAGCCCCAGCCTCAGCCCCAGCCCCAGCCTCAGCCCCAGCCTCAGTCTCAGCCTCAGCCTCAGCCTCAGCCCCAGCCCCAGCCTCAGTCTCACCCCCAGCCTCAGTCTCAGCCTCAGTCTCAGCCTCAGTCTCACCCCCAGCCTCAGTCTCAGCCCCAGCCTCAGTCTCAGCCTCAGTCTCACCCCCAGCCTCAGTCTCAGCCTCAGCCTCAGTCTCAGCCCCAGCCCCAGCCTCAACCTCAGCCTCAGTCTCACCCCAGCCTCAGTCTCAGCCCCAGCCTTAGCCCCAGCCTCAGTCTCAGCCCCAGCCCCAGCCTCAGTCTCAGCCCCAGCCTCAGCCTCAGCCTCAGTCTCAGCCCCAGCCTCAGCCTCAGCCTCAGCCCCAGCCTAAGCCTCAGCCCCAGCCTCAGCCCCAGCCTCAGCCCCAGTCTCAGCCCCAGCCCCAGCCTCAGTCTCAGCCTCAGCCTCAGCCTCAGCCCCAGCCTCAGCCCCAGCCTCAGCCCCAGCCCCAGCCTCAGCCCCAGCCTCAGTCTCAGCCTCAGCCTCAGCTCCAGCCCCAGCCTCAGTCTCAGCCTCAGCCCCAGCCTCAACCCCAGCCTCAGCCCCAGCCCCAGCCTCAGCCCCAGCCCCAGCCTCAGTCTCAGCCTCAGCCTCAGCCTCAGCCCCAGCCTCAGCCCCAGCCTCAGCCCCAGCCCCAGCCTCAGCCCCAGCCCCAGCCTCAGTCTCAGCCTCAGCCTCAGCCCCAGCCTCAACCTCAACCCCAGCCTCAGCCCCAGCCCCAGCCTCAGCCCCAGCCCCAGCCTCAGTCTCAGCCTCAACCCCAGCCTCAGCCCCTGCCCCAGCCTCAGCCCCAGCCCCAGCCTCAGTCTCAGCCTCAGCCTCAGCCCCAGCCTCAGCCCCAGCCTCAGCCCCAGCCTAAGCCTCAGCCCCAGCCTCAGCCCCAGCCTCAGCCCCAGCCTCAGCCCCAGCCTCAGCCCCAGCCCCAGCCTCAGTCTCAGCCCCAGCCTCAGTCTCAGCCTCAGTCTCAGTCTCAGTCTCAGCCTCAGCCTCAGCCTCAGCCTCAGCCTCAGCCTCAGCCCCAGCCTCAGCCTCAGTCTCAGCCCCAGCCCCAGCCTCAGCCTCAGCCTCAGCCTCAGCCTCAGCCTCAGTCTCAGCCCCAGCCTCAGTCTCAGCCTCAGCCTCAGCCCCAGCCCCAGCCTCAGTCTCAGCCTCAGCCCCAGCCTCAGTCTCAGCCTCAGTCTCAGCCTCAGTCTCACCCTCAGCCTCAGCCTCAGCCCCAGCCTCAGCCTCAGTCTCAGCCCCAGCCCCAGCCTCAGCCACAGCCTCAGCCTCAGCCTCAGCCTCAGTCTCACCCCCAGCCCCAGCCTCAGCCCCAGCCCCAGCCTCAGTCTCAGCCTCAGCCTCAGCCTCAGCCCCAGCCCCAGCCTCAGTCTCAGCCCCAGCCTCAGTCTCAGCCTCAGTCTCACCCCCAGCCTCAGTCTCAGCCTCAGCCTCAGCCCCAGCCCCAGCCTCAGTCTCAACCTCAGCCTCAGTCTCAGCCCCAGCCCCAGCCCCAGCCTCAACCTCAGCCTCAGTCTCACCCCAGCCTTAGCCCCAGCCTCAGCCTCAGCCCCAGCCCCAGCCTCAGTCTCAGCCTCAGCCCCAGCCCCAGCCCCAGCCCCAGCCTCAGCCTCAGCCCCAGCCTCAGTCTCAGCCTCAGCCTCAGTCTCAGCCTCAGCCTCAGCCCCAGCCTCAGCCCCAGCCCCAGCCTCAGCCCCAGCCCCAGCCTCAGTCTCAGCCCCAGCCTCAACCCCAGCCTCAGCCCCAGCCCCAGCCTCAGCCCCAGCCCCAGCCTCAGTCTCAGCCTCAGCCTCAGCCCCAGCCTCAGCCCCAGCCTCAGCCCCAGCCTAAGCCTCAGCCCCAGCCTCAGCCCCAGCCTCAGCCCCAGCCTCAGCCCCAGCCTCAGCCCCAGCCCCAGCCTCAGTCTCAGCCCCAGCCCCAGCCTCAGCCTCAGCCTCAGCCTCAGCCCCAGCCTCAGCCTCAGTCTCAGCCCCAGCCCCAGCCTCAGCCTCAGCCTCAGCCTCAGCCTCAGCCTCAGCCTCAGTCTCAGCCTCAGCCTCAGCTCAGCCTCAGCCTCAGCCCCAGCCTCAGTCTCAGCCTCAGTCTCAGCCTCAGCCTCAGCCCCAGCCAGCCAGCCTCAGCCTCAACCTCAGCCTCAGTCTCAGCCCCAGCCCCAGCCTCAACCTCAGCCTCAGTCTCACCCCAGCCTCAGTCTCAGCCCCAGCCTTAGCCCCAGCCTCAGTCTCAGCCCCAGCCCCAGCCTCAGCCTCAGCCCCAGCCTCAGTCTCACCCCCAGCCTCAGCCTCAGTCTCAGCCCCAGCCCCAGCCCCAGCCCCAGCCCCAGCCTCAGTCTCAGCCTCAGCCCCAGCCCCAGCCCCAGCCTCAGCCTCAGCCTCAGCCTCAGCCCCAGCCCCAGCCCCAGCCTCAGCCTCAGCCTCAGCCTCAGCCTCAGTCTCAGCCCCAGCCTCAGCCCCAGCCCCAGCCTCAGCCTCAGCCTCAGCCTCAGCCTCAGTCTCAGCCCCAGCCCCAGCCTCAGCCTCAGCCTCAGCCTCAGTCTCAGTCTCAGCCCCAGCCCCAGCCCCAGCCCCAGCCCCAGCCTCAGTCCCAGTCCCAGTCTCAGCCTCAGCCTCAGCCTCAGCCTCAGTCTCAGCCCCAGCCTCAGTCTCAACCTCAGCCTCAGTCTCAGCCCCAGCCCCAGCCTCAACCTCAGCCTCAGTCTCACCCCAGCCTCAGTCTCAGCCCCAGCCTTAGCCCCAGCCTCAGTCTCAGCCCCAGCCCCAGCCTCAGCCTCAGCCCCAGCCTCAGTCTCACCCCCAGCCTCAGCCTCAGTCTCAGCCCCAGCCCCAGCCCCAGCCCCAGCCTCAGTCTCAGCCTCAGCCCCAGCCCCAGCCCCAGCCTCAGCCTCAGCCTCAGCCTCAGCCTCAGTCTCAGCCCCAGCCCCAGCCTCAGCCTCAGCCTCAGCCTCAGCC